>PVJO010027548.1:0-19457 GCA_004026905.1 Hystrix cristata
CCCTTAGAACAGACAGTGGCCCCCGACCACTAGCGTCATCATGGAGGGAATCTTGTGAAAGACCACCGCCACCAAATGCGAACAGAGACCCATGCCATCGGCACCGGCTCATACCTCTCCCCATGCCTACTCTGAGCCACGGCTGCCGAGGACGGCCTGGCCCTCCCCACCACGACAGAATGCTTCTCAGCATGCGAGGCTGAGGTCTGGGCCCCCGGCCACTGCTACCGCCTTTCTTAGGGCCGGGGCAACTTGAGAGCCCCTTCCCCTGCAACTTGGACCTCTGCATTGCCAGGTGCTGTCTTCCATGGCTGCTATTTGTGCATGTAAGTTGAGGGGAGGTAGATAGGGTGGCCTCTGGGCAGCTTTAAAGACGCTGCTTCTGACATGTGAGTCATCAGCACCAGGTGATTACAAACTGGTGATAGATTTTGTAGGAAGTCTCAGTAGCAGACTTGGGGCAGATAGCCAGGGTCTACTTACTAGAGACTTGGTAATTAGTGTGAGAATTAAACAAGAAGGTGCTTAAAGCCAAGGCCTGGAAATGTTATAGGGTGGGATGTGTGAGTGAGTGTGTGTGTGTGTGTGTGTGTGTGTGTGTGTGTGTGTCTTAAAGACACCATTCAGGTCAGGCTGAGACGCAGAAGCCCCTCCCCATTACCTGTCTCCTCTGCATCAAGTTCTCCCAAGTGGATTACTGTTTAGCTTGTCCCAACTCCAGCTGTCCCAGACATTGGGAGACAGTTACTAATTTTTTTTTTTTATTTTTTTAGTCACTAATTTTTGACGTTGTTGACGCGAGCTTCTCCCAGCACCATCAAAACAAGGAAGCGTCATATAAAGCCCCCAAGTGAGCCCAGGTCTGGCTGCTGGGCTGGCATGGAGAAAAGTGTGGCCACCACGGCTGCAGACGGGGTGCCTGTGCATGTGTGAGCTTGGGGGAGCTGTGGGAGGCCTAGAGACGAGGTACAGAGAGGTAGAGAGGCAAAACCAGATTCAGATGAGGGCTTCCTTCCCAGGAGGGAAGATTTCTTCTAGGGGCTCAGCAAAATAAACACAAATAATTCTACAGGCAGGTCACAAAGCACTAAGAGCAGAGGCAGGGTCCTGACAGGGAAGCAGAGTTAGAACTGTGCTGGGGCAGCTGGGAGACACCACACTTCAGAATCTTACATGGGACTCACCGGAGGGCTCATGGTTATAGTCTCCCCGAAACTTCACAATTTATGGAGTTCCCGAAGGCAGGTGTCCTGTTCAGGATACATGATTTGCACTGGAACTACAGGCCAAGTAGCAAGGGACACCAGGCAGGTAGCCAGTCTCCCAGTGTAGGGAACACAACAGGTGCTTGAGAAGAGGCAGGTGCTGCATGGTGCCGGGCCTCTGCCCTTCCCTGGTGACTTCAAGCTGGCCTGGTCCAGATGTTCTGTGGTCACGGGGTCCCATGAGGACAGCAGGGACTTGCCTTGGACCTCCCACACGAGCTCCAACCTCTTAGGAAATCTCAGGTGCAGGCCGTGTAGACGAGCACATCTTTCTTCGGACTCAGACATTTTAATTCAACTTTTATCTTTGTTTTGAGAACTCAAAACACAAGAACAAGCTTTCTGTTTCCCCCTTTGTGTGCTTTCTGTGAAAGGAGACCCATCTCTCACCTTCCCAGCCCGCTCCTGGCAGGGACCCACTCCCTGAGGGTCACCACCCAGAGACCGGAGAAAACATGCTGTTTCCTGACTCAGCAGGGTTACAGGTCCAAGTACCCAAGGCCCACACTGTAAGCCTGAAACCCGAGGCCAAAGGCCCAGTCTGAGAAGAGCAAGCGGCCTGCTTGATTGCCGAAGACGGAGCGCAGGAGCTGGGCGTCCTCTAGTGGAGAGGGAACCGCATGGCGGGGTGGAGGGGTGAGGTTAGCTGGTCAGCAGGTGGGGAGGCTCCAATCACCCCCTTAAGGTTCCCTCGTCCATCCGGTAGAGACAGGGAAAGTTGTGCTGCTTGTGTTGTGCTATCTTGGATGTGATTTGAGGACATGTTGCGATGCAGTACAGTGATCACCTTCTCTCCAGACTCTAGGCCCTATTTCTCAGTGAGTTGGAGGCCAGAGCACTCAGTCTGCCCACATGGGCCAAGTGGACAGAGGAGACACGGCGAGCACTCTGTCTGGGAGAGCGGTCCACTGGGGGAAGCTTGCAGCTTTGGATAGGTGTTCAGAAGGGCGAAGAGAAAGGGACTGGCAGGCCTGGGCACTTTCCAAGGGGTAGATTGTCCTTGCTCCTGAAGCATCCAGTCGGTTACCCTAAAATCAGAAAAGAATTCACTTCAGGAAACGCATTTAGGGCAGGGAACCATACAGGGAATAGTGAAGCGCTTGCTTAAGATTTGAAAGAAATCATATTGTGGTTGACTCAAAGACACCAGGTTTTTAGTAAAAATTTAAGACAGAAAAAGCATGCCACTTACTTACACCCATTAGGATGGCTACTATTAAAAAAGAAAGAAAGAAAAATTGTGTTGTTGAGGATAGAGAACTTGGAACTCCTGTCCACCGTTAATGGAAATGTCAAATGGTGATGTTGCTATGTAAGTTCTTCAAAAAATTAAAAACAAGATCACCATAGGATCCAGAAATTCCACCTTGGGTTGGATAAGTGTAGGAATTGAAAACAGAGTCTCAAAGAAACATTTGCACATTCATGTTCATAGCAGCATTATTCACCGTAGCTACCACACAGAAGCAGCACAGGGGTGCAGCAATGGATGGATGGAATGAAACAACAGAATGTAGTTTCTCCATGCCATGGAATATCATTCAGCCTCACAGGAAGGAAGTTCTGATCCACGCTGCAGCATGAATCAGCCCTGAGGAACGGTGTTAAGTGACATATGCCAGGGGTCAGGCAAGGAGGTGGGCGTTGTGGTATTACCTCTTTATCTACAGCTTCACTCTGCATACTTTCAGTCCTCTGCTGTCAACTGTGGTCCAAAAATGTTAAATGGAAAATTTTAGAAATAAGCAAAACATAAGCTGGGTGCGGTGGTACACAACTGTAATCCCAGAACTGGGGAGGCTGAGGCAGGAGGATTGCTGTGAGTTTGAGGGCAGCCTGGGCTACATAGTGAGTTTAATAGTGTCCTCGACTGTGTAGCAAGATCCTATTTCAGAAAAATAAATAAATAACAATAAAAAAATAAAATAAGAAAAGGAAAAGAAATAAGTAACACTAAGTTTTAAATTGTTTTCCATTCCAAGTAACACGATAAAGTCTTGCACTGTTCCATTCCATTCCACCTGGATGTGGATTGTCCCTGTGCCCAGAGTATCCTTGCTGCATATGTGCCTGCCCACTGGTCACTTAGTAGCCTTTGTGGTTGTCAGACCAACTGTCCCACAGTTGCAGTACTTGTGTTCCAGTGACTTTTGTGTCACTTACTAATGGCCTCAGCCCTCAAGAGTAGTCAGTCCTGCAGTGAGGTGTTAGCTCACAAAACATGAAAGGACAGATTAACGCTGACACCATGTGGCCATACTTTAGGACACATACAAAAAATAGCATCTGTAGGGTTTGGTCTGCGTGTGGTTCCAGGTGTCCCCTGGGGGTCTTGGACCGCATGCCCTGCAGGTAAAGGGACTACTGTACTGTCTAGCGGGTGCAAGGTTTCAGTTTTGCAAGCTGACGCAGTTCTGGAGAATTTGGGGTTATGACAGCATCGGTTATGACAAAGGTGCCCGTGATAGTGGATGCTGATAGCGGGGGAGCCTAGGGGGTCAGCAAATTTGTGGGAACTCTGCGCTTTCTGCTCACTTTTGCTGTGAACCTAAACCTGCCCTAAACAAAATAATTTAGAAAGAAAGCTCTGGAGAGGAATGACAGCGATGGTTACACAGCAATGTGAACATACTTAATACTAACAACACTGTGTGCTTAAAAATAGTCATGTGCATGTGACACAATTAAAAATAAATAAAGTAAAAGGAAGGCAGAAGGAGAAAGGGGCTAGAAAAGGATTGCAGTTTAGGAATCAGACTAAAGAGCATTTAAAAGTGTCAAAAATAGAAGTGACAGTTGTGTCTTTGATATATTTTTAAGTATTTTATATTAACAAAGAAATTTTAATATTTAAAATTTTAAAAAGCACACAGGAAAGAATGCTTATCGGTGATGGCAAGGAACATGTGAAAGACAGAAGGAAGAAAGCAGAGACTAACAGGTATCTTTGTACCCCGTTCTGAAGGGAACTTTGCCCGGGCCTGGAGAGGAAAGGCAAAGTGGAGGGAGGCACAGTACCCAGCCTGCCCCTGGCCCCGGGTGGATCCTTGTCCCTGAGCTGGTTCCTTGAGTCGAAAAGTGGTTACTTTCGCTTTGTTCTCTCTGCCCCTAAGAACGATTTCGCTATCCTCGGAACCACCACGTGTGGCAGGAAAGGGAGAGAAACATGGAAATGTTCCCTTTGGGTTGATACTGTTTGCTTTTCCCTGTTGGCAGAGGGGCACCTGTGAGTGATGTTCACTCTTGGGGCTCAGGGCTTTGCATGGTTCCAACACAAACCCCAAGATGGGGCGGCACCCGGGAAGAGCGTGGGCACATGGGCCTGGTGGTGATGGCCGAGCGGGACAGATGGACTCCAGGAGTGCTGCTGCCGGAGCCCAGCCAGAGGGCTCGGGGTCAGACCCAGCTCTGCCCCCAGGGAAGAGGGGTCTCAGGACAGAGCTGGCCTGACAAAGACACAGCATAGGCAAGTGGGAATTTTCAGCCAAAAGGTGGGGCAGGGGGCAGTGGGTAGAAAATTACTAAGAGGGAAATACATTGGGGTAAAGAGGAGTCCCTGAGAACACACTCTCAAGAGCTGTTTCTCCCACTACATTCTCACAGCATGCTTCCAGCACCAGAAGCCTGGAAGTTTCCCCACACATCAAGCAGGCAAGCGCTTCGGCAGAGGGTGCCCACTGGGTCTGCCAATTAATTCGGTTCTGACCCCATCTGCCTGGAGGTAGCACTGATTGCACAGGCTGAGGGCCTCCACTTTCAACGCCCATCTCAAGGCCCGCATTGTCTTATCTGTGCTTCCGGCTGCCCATCAGTAAGTCAGGCACTACAGAGCTAGTCCCATTTACATTTATTATAAAGAAGGTAGCAGAGGACACAGCAGAAGGGATGCACAGATCCAAGCTGAGACCTCCCATGTCAGGCCCAGGAGGTTACCACTGGGTGCCCTCCACATGTCCAGCCAGCAATACGGGGGTCTCTGGACCTTGTCCTTCGCAGGTTGAGAGCAGAATGGGTTAAATCACTGCTCTCCAGAAAGGCCGAGGTCCCGCCCTAACGCTGCCAGTAGACTATGGAGCACACACAAAGGCATTTACTACTTTGGAAAGGCCATAGATTTTAGGAATTCTTTGCCTGGAAATGAGGAGGAAGACCAAATATTCACTGTGACACACATGACACAGGTGACACATGCAAGGAAAGTGACACATGTGACACAACACACTTGACAAAAGTAACTGACACATACCCAAAGTGACACGTGTTTTCAATGTTACACCTGATCAATGTATGGAAACATCACAGACCCTGAAAATGCCGGACAAGACAAAGTAACACGCATGGAAAGACACATACCTGGCACACGTGGATGATGATGGGATGGAGGCAGGAAGTCAAGGAACACCAAGCAGGATGAGTTCCCCAAACTCCAGCGTCATCTTGAAGCTGCTGAAAACTGGAGCCTGCAGAGAAAACCCGGGAGGTAGCCGGAGGGAGGGAGACACCACGTACTCATGTAGGGGAATCAGTGTGTCTTCAGTCTGACCTTAAAACAAGAGGGTCGGAAATGCTGAAGGATAAAAAAGCCATTCACGTAGCAATGCCTGGCCAGCAACATTAATCTTCACATGGGAGAGCAAACGTGGAGGGAGTTTACTGCCAAACAGACCTGCTCAGTGTGAAATGTTCAAAGGATTCTTCACAAGGAAGGAAAATGATAGAGGTAAAATCTCAGGGCTCCAAAAGGAAAAGTGTAGCAGAGGGATCCATGAAGATAGAGTAAAATTGTTTGTTGTTTTTGTTTTTAACTGATCTAAAAAATAACTGCTTATTTAAAGATATAGTACTAACAACAAGTTGGGTGACCACAGCGTGTAGATAAACAAAAGGAATAGTACCATTGCCGTAGGGACGAGGAGGGAGTGGGAGACGTTGCCGAGGGATTGTACTAAGCACGAAGCACTGTGTGTTATCTGAAGACAGGTGAGGTGTACGTGCATGCTGCACATGCAAGGGTAACCGCTTCAGTTTTTCAAAAAGAACATAATTGACATGTTAAAGGAGGAGATAAAATAGAATCATAAAATGCTCAGTGAAACCCACAGAGGGCAGGAAGAGAGGGAAAGTAAAACAAAACATAAGTGTCCTGAAGAGAAAATATTTATAAACATGGTAGATAGGAGTCTGTGTCACTGACCTCTTCGGATGTAAGTGTTCTAACTACACCAAATAAAAAACACATGCTCAGAGTGTATTTAAAAAAGCAAGACCCAGCTAACTGTATGTTGTCTACAAGACACATGCCTTGTAGATAAGGTAAAGGAGAAAAGTCTCAAATCAATGACGTTCTAAGAATGAATGGAAAGTCAGAGCTGAAATAAGTAGAAGAAAGGAAATAATAAAGACTAGAGATGATCAATGAAATGGAATACAAAAACAATAGGGAAAAGTCAAAGGAACAAAAAGCTGTTTCCTCTGAAAAGATCAGTTAACTTGATAAGCCTTTAGGTTAACTGCCCAAGAAACAGCAAAGCAGTCACAAATTTCCAGCACCAGAAGGAAGTAGATGACATCAGCAAGCCCGCGGGCATTAAAATGACAGGACATAACATGACCATCTCTAGGCCAAAATACTCAGCAGCTTGCATGAAATGGACAAATTTTTAAAAATTCACAAACTACTAAAATTCACTCAAGAAAAAAAAAAACCCAGATAATTGGAAGAATCTTATCATCCACTAAGAAATTGAATTCATAACTAAAATCATTTTTATGAAGAAAACTACAGGTCCATTTAGGCAACTAGCAAATTGTATCAAACCCTCTAGGGAGCATAATACCAGTACCAAATCTATACAAACTCTTCGAGGTATTTTAATTTTTTCAAATGCATATAACAACAGTATCATTCTGACTCCCAAACTAGAAAAACATGTTGAAAGAAAGGAAAAATATAGGCAAATATCATAAATGAAAAGGGAACATTTCTAAACAATATTTTGGCAAAACAAAACCAACAATATGTTAGAAAGGCCCAGGCATGGTGGCACATGCCTGTGATCCCAGCACTCTGGGAGGCTAAGGCAGGAGGATGAAACATTTGAGTCATCCTAGGTGTTATAGTTTGTGTCTAGATGCCTCCCCAAAGCCTCATGTGGTAAGAGATAGCTAGATCTAGAGTGTGTGGTTATTAAATTAATCTATTGATCGGTTTGACATGGTTCTGCTGAGATCAAAGATATAAAACTAAACTTAAGGGTGAGAGTGCTACCCACCCTAAAGACAGATAGCCTAAATAAAAGATACAAGAAGAAGCTAATTAACTACTTGTTTACATTACTTATTTATATATATTCCTTAGATTCTTCACTTTACTTTGCTGCTGGTCGGCTGCTGGTCTGCCATGTCGGTCTGCCCTGCCTCTGCCATGCCGCCCTGCCTCAGACCCAACAGACTATAGACTAAAACCTCTACAGACTGTGAGCTAATAAACCTTTCTTCCCCTAACTTTGGGCGTTGGATATTCTGTCCCAACAAAGAAAAAAAATAACTAAAACAGAATTTGGTACCAGAAATGGGGTTGTGGCTGGGACTATACTTGACCATATAGTTTAGCAGCCTTTAGAGTTGGCTTGCGAGAAAGAGAAGAGTTAAGAAAACTTCAGAAATGTCGCCTACAAGAGAAGCCCTGGAAAACCTTCATAGGTTGATAGCAGGAGATTCTGGTCAGAGCTCAGAAAACCAGAATGCTGAGAAGAAATTTGCCGATACAGACCAGGCTCAAGAGGTTTCTGCTGAGAAGAAAGACTGTGTTGGCTGTTAGACTCCAGATCATATATGTTATGGCTTGGCAGAAAGTTTGTCTAAATTTTTCTTGTGTCCAGAAACTTTGCCTGAGACTGAGATTAAGGGCGGCAGACTAATTAATCTTACAAAAGAAATTTCAAGGCAGTCTAATGTTGAGGTGGTGGCATGGCTATTGTTGGGGGCTTTTAGCCAGATTTATGTTAAAAACCAAGAGCAAACAGCCCAGCAGAATGATTCAATATGTTATGAGTTTGCTCATAAAGGAAGTGCCAGTAAAGTTGTGGCCCACAAAGATAAAATAAAAGAGAGACTCATTACCAAAGAAACCAGCAAGAAAAAACTAGATATTTCAAAAGATGAAAGAAAAGATGGCCCAAAGACATCACAAGAAACAGCAGAACTCCAGACTTTGCAGCCTCAGAGTTAGAAAGGTGAAAGATTTTGCTTTAAGAGGAATGCCCCAGAACACCATGTTCCAAAATGACAGCAGCCTAGGAAAGTTAGTCCTCGGGATTTGGTTCAGAGCACTCAACAATCCAGGCAAATGACCACCACAGACAAGCAAGAAGGAAGCCTGGTTTCTGCTCCAGCTGGCGGCAGACCCTGGCGTCATCCTCGTGGCCCTGGCTTTAGGTTCATACAGAATACAAGAGTCATGGGGTCAGGAAGGCTTCCACCCAGATTTCAAAAGAAGGCCTGGAAGGCCAGGCAGTGTGCCCCTGAGAGGGCAGTGTGTGAAATTGTAAAGGTGAAGCCAAAGGTACACTAGAGACCCCAAAAGTTTAGAAAAGCCAGAAACGTAGATCGCCTAAAGAAAACTACATCGAGAAAACAGAACCAGCCCAAGAGAGAAGCCATGGGAGCTGCCACCACCAAAAGTGCCATAGGGGCAGAGCCACCCAAGCCCCTTAGAATTCAGACTTCACCACAGATTGCCTCTGATGCTGCACATAGAATTACAAGACTTAATGTTTGCCCTACTGGATTTCAGAATTGCTTTGGTCCCATTCCATTGTATCCCCCTATTTATAACTTTTGGGATGGTAATGTTTATCTTGTGCCATTATATGTTAGAAGTGTTTAACCTTCTTTTCATTTATACAGGGGCTTACAGCTAAGAGTTTGCCTTAAATCTCAGAGGAGATTTTAGATTTAGACTTTTCAGCAATGCTAAAACTGTTAAGACTTTGACAACTCTTAGAGGTAGACTAAATGCCTTTTGCATAATGGGCTATGCATGAGTCTTTGGGGGTCCAGGGGCGGAATGTTATGGTTTGTGTCTAGATGTCCCCCCAAAGCCTCATGTGGTAAGAGATAGCTAGATCTAGAGTGTGTAGTTACTAAATTAATCTATTGATTGGTTTGACATGGTTCTGCTGAGATCAAAGATATAAAACTAAATTTAAGGGTGAGAGTGCTACCCGCCCTAAAGACAGATAGCCTAAATAAAAGATACAAGAAGAAGCTAATTAACTACTTGTTTACATTACTTATTTATATATATTCCTTAGATTCTTCACTTTACTTTGCTGCTGGTCGGCTGCTGGTCTGCCATGCCGGTCCGCCCTGCCTCTGCCATGCCGCCCTGCCTCAGACCCAACAGACTATAGACTAAAACCTCTACAGACTGTGAGCTGATAAACCTTTCTTCCCCTAACTTTGGGCGTCGGATATTCTGTCCCAACAACGAGAAAAAAATAACTAAAACACTAGGCAATTTAGTAAACTAGTGAGACCCTGTTTCAAAATAAAAAGTTCAAAAGGGGCTGGATATGTAGCCCAGTACAAGGGGAGTCAGTCCTCAACACCAATATATGTTAGTATGTCCTGACCGAATGAGATTTAATTGAAGAATGCGAGATTCTCAAACAATGTAATTCACCTTATGAACAAATGAAAAGCAGAAAACTCTATGTCATCTTGCCAAAATATTCAAAAAAATTCATCTCCCTTTGGTAATAAAAGGATTCACCAAACTAGGAATCGAAAGTAACTTAACCAGATAATGAGCACCTTCAAACAACTGACAGCTGGCACCACACTTGATACTGAAAGGCTGGATAACATCCCCTGGGATCAGGAAGAGACGTGGCTATCCACTCTTGCCACTTCTGCGGCCCTTCAGGCTGGGAACATTAGGCAAGGAAAAGAAGTAAATGGCATCCAGATTGGAAAGGAAGAGGTAAAACCATCTTCATGCAAATGTGCAGTGTACTTTTTAAAAAGCTAAACACACCTGCCATGTGGTTCAGCCATTCCATCCTAAGTATCTACCCAAAAGTCAGATATCATGCATGCACAAGCCCACCTTTTGTTTTGTTTTTTTTTGTGTGGTGCCGGGGATCGATCTCAGGCCCTTGTGCTTACAAGGCAAGCACTCTAATCACTGAGCTAAATCCCCAGCCCCCCGCCTTTTGTTTTTTTATAACCACTCTCCCCATGCCCTTAGCAGGTTCAGCCTATGCGCTGTCCCCCTTATGCTGTAGCATAAATCCCAACGAATCCTCTGGATGACATATTCTTGCCAATCCGTGATTTCTGTTTAAGTAGAGTGTTCTGAGCTGGTACACAAGTAGTGAGCAGCAGGGCATGATGGAGAGCAACACAGAATAGCCACGGCCACCATCTCCAGTGGTCACAAGAGCTCCTGAGTCCTGCCAAGAGTTACTGGCTCTGAGTGAGCAGGAGGGCTGCTGACACTACAGAGCCGATAGCTGCTGGTATTCAAAGACCACTAAACAGAGCTGCCCCCGCAGAGCTATAATTTACCAGTTTGTGATTCCCATAGGAGTTGAGGAAGAACCCTCAGCTGATAGGTAATACTTTAGAAGCCAGTATAGGGACCTTCCCTTTTAGGGGGCCCTGAGGAAGAGGGTGGACAGTGGCAAGGGCCATCGGCAAGCTCAAGAACCAGCCCACATCTGATTTCCATCTTACCTGTGGCTAAGGACCCACATTAGCCTGTGACACCATGACATATATGAATCTCAAAATAATTATTCTAATTGGAAGAAGCCAGTGTGTATTTGAAAATCCTCACTTATGCATAATTCCAGAAGATGCAGAGCAATACACAGTTCCAGGAAGCATGTCACTGTTTGGGGGTGATGGGGAGGAGAGCGATAGGATGGAGAGTGGCAGTGAAGGGTTGCAAGAGGCGTCTGGTTGTGCACTTTAAATATGAGCCCTTTGTTGTGTTTCAGTCATACCTCAATAAAGCCTCAAAACTGCAGGCAACCAAAAATGTGGAAAAACTCACTGACCCTTGAGGAAATATTAAGTCACCAAAGCCACCTGCAATTGATATCTCTGAAGAAACAAGGGAGAGAGAAGGACGCAAAAATATTTGAAGAAATAATGGTAGAAAATGTTCACATATGATGCAAAACTATAAATTCACAGCTCCAAAAAATTCTATGAACTGCGAACAGGAAACAAGATGAAAGGCTCACCAAGACCTACTGTAAACAAACTGCCTAAAAAACCAAAGTACAGAGAAATTCTTGAAGGCAGGCGGAGAAGAGAGACATACTACAGAAAGCAGCTGATCTGCAAAAGCAAAATACCTAAGCCAGTCGGGGAATTGGCATGTATTGTCTAGCACATCCCTGACATGAATGTTTATACAGAAACTATCTGATCTGCGTGTTGACCTGTTCTGTGAATGGAGGAAGTTGCAGAAAAACATAAAGTGTATGATTCCACTTTTGAGGAAAAAAAAAAAAAGCCCAGCACAAGAAAGTGCCTACGTGTTTTTTATATATTTTCCTGCGCTTGAGAAATGTGTTTCAAACAACAGATTATGTGGTGTTCTCTGTAGCCCCAGGCCTCTGGGATTGGTGGGGGTGGGACAGTATGGCAATTGTTCTTAATGATGTAGCTTTCTGCACTTTGTTGCATTTGTTTCAATAGTTTGGGTTAATCGGATTTTATTTACAGACTCGACTGGCCCATGGAGGGAGCCTCAGAGTGGAGTAACACAAGCTCACAGGACCAACTCGGGGCAAAGTTCACATCCAGGTGCTGTGGCACTGTATGCACGCCCCCGGGCTGTCACTTCACTCATCGGAACCAAAGTCCCAGGAGTGACAGGGAGAGTGTGACGGCGCCATTTCCTAGCCCATCACAGGCTGAGAGGTTTCGTGACCGTTCACCTGCCTGCGGTGTAAGTACTTGCAGGACTTGCGGAGAGACAGTGTGTTTGATACACAAATATACATTAAACTCACATGGGGCAAACTTCTCAGATGGTGTGGAAGAAAGAGGATTCAAACTCAAAGCAGGGATTAATCTCCTGGTGACCTGGTCTGCACTCAGCGAGGAATGGTTATTAGAGTCACCGAGAGGTGAAGCGCCCAGTGGGTCTGATTAGGCTTCCGGAAAGGGAGGCACATGATTTCCCTCCGGGTTAGAGAGGACCCCTCGTAGATGAGCAGGGCAGGGGAGGGTCATCTGCTCATTTGGGGGGAAGCTGACCAAGGCGTATGGAAGAAACCAAGAGTCAAATCTACTATTCAACATTACTAGAGTTACAGAGAGAGGAGCCCACAGCCAGTGGGAAAGGGAGCCAGGTGACAACCTGGGTGGCTGCTTGTTGTCATGTCTACCAGCTCAGGTGGCCCCGGGGACCAAGGGTGGCAGGAGCAGCCCATTGGAGCACCTCTGTGGAGCCTGGCTACTGCATGAACACAACACAGTCTGAGTCTCAGGGTCTCCGAGTCTCCGGGTCTCTGGGTCTCCGGGTCAGCAGGAAATCCCACCACCGCCCCGCGCTCTCCCAGCTCCGCGACCTCAGACAGGGAACTGGGGGTGTGTTTGCCCTGTGACCCAGGACTGAGGAGGAGGTTAGAGGTCAGAGGTTGGAGACTAGCACCACAAGGAGCCCTGGGGTGCCCAGCAGGCCTGACAAGGGCAGTTCAGTGGGCATCGGGGCTCTGGGCCTGGCCATGGGGAGGGGTGTATGCCAAGGGGGGACCCATTTCTCACAGGTGCGAGGATGGGGCTCTGGCCACAGTCCAGGCTCCTGGGGAACTGGGCTTCTCCCTCAGTTCCTTCATCCCGGGGGGAGCTCTCTGACCCCTGTCACCAGCCATGGGTGTAGTGCAGAGGGCCTGGCCTGCAAGTCCTGCTGAGATGAGTCCTAGAACTTTCAAATATGCTCCCTGAACTTCAGTTTGTTCACTGACCAAATGAGGATCCTAAGAATACAGTCATGGAGCTACTGTGAGAATGAATGGCTGATATGTGTCAGCAGCTGGGCAGAGGGCCGCGATGTGGAGGGACTGTCCCTCTTACCCTGGCAGAGAGAGAGCAGTTAGTACATGGCAGGAGTCTGCACAGAAGGTGCCACTCAAACACCCTCCGGGCCAGGGAGTCCCCAGACCTGAGAAGACCCGGAAGAGACAAAGTGATTTCAGCCTCCTGCCCCCTCACATGCTCACTCTTCTTGTGGTGGTTGTGGGAGGGGGTCACCTGCCTTTCCTTCTTCCTACTCTACTGACTGGACAGCTGGGAGTTAGAATTCCTGGTGTCCTTTCAGGGAGGAGTGCCAAAGGCCCCAGGGAAGTAACCCTAAGAGCCTGGAGCTGCCGTCTGCCAATTTCCAGGGGCCAACAGGCTTTACAGAGGGCGGATCCCAGCTTGCACACAGTGACACCGTACATCCTGACCCCCCCTTCAGCCGCTCAGCCCCAGGGCCACTCCCCTCCCCTCCCGTTCAGCCTGTGTTCTGGCTTGGTCTGAAGTGTTCCCCAAAAGCTCGTGTGTTGAAGGCCTGATCCCCAAAGCAGCAGTGTTTGGTGGTGGGGCTTTGGGCGGTGAAGGGATCACAAGGCTTCTGATGCCATCAGTGGACTGATCCATGGACAGACCCACAGCTGATGGGCTGCTGGGAGGCCGAGGTGGAAACTTCTGGAGGTGGGTTGAGTTGGAAGAAGTAAGTCTCTGAGGATGTGGCCTGAAGGGGGTGTTTTGTTCTGTGTTCCTTCTCTCTCTCCGTGTCTCTCTGTGTCTCTCTGTGTGTCTCTCTCTCCTTCCCTCCCTCCCTCCCTCTCTCGCTTCCTGGCTAACGTGTGCTTCCCACTGTGATGTTCTACCTCACCACAGGCCTCAGAGCAATGGACAGAGACTCTGAAATCATGAACCAAAATGACCTCCTCCTGTTAGGTTGATAATCTCATATATTTCGTCACAGTGAGAGCAAGAACATTTGGAAGATAGCTGAATGCCTCTCCTCTCAAGCAGTCTTCCAGGACTGTGAGAAGAAAAAGTAATATGGAGTTCCACCTAGTGCATGTACACACACACACACACACACACACACACGGACTGCCTCCTCACCTCTTCAAGATAGAGTGCTTAGCCTTGTCACTCAGGGAGAATGAGATCTGCTTGATGTTCATGACTAAGGCTGGACGAACGTGACCAGGGGCTTTGGTTTGTTGATGTCACATAGACAGTAGTGGGAAGGCAGTGCTTTGGAAGAAAGTGCACTGGCCGTGTCCTGGTTTGCTCCCCCACTATGCATATGAGGAAGCTGCTGAGGGAGAGAGACAGGGTGTGTGCTGAGATGGGGGAGTCGCTGGGCTGGGACTGCCCCCTCGTGCTGTCTCTGAGTCTCTGCACACAGCTGCCCTTCCTCCGGCACAGTTGGATAGGTCTTCTTCCCCCCATCCCAGGCCGAGGGTTGGACACAAAGTACAGGCCTCATGAATCTTTGTTGAGCACATGCAGGGCGGGCACAGGAGCTGGGAGACCTTGTGGAGGGGCACTGGGAAGGGTCCCCACGAGGCCTCTGCCCTGACCTTGGGGATGCCAGGTGGGCCACACACTCGTCTTTCGCATGTGTTCTCAATTGGGAGCTGCTGTGCAAGGGGCAGGGGAGCCTACGAGGTCAGGACACTGAGCACCCGGGGTCTCACTGCAGCGGCCAGTTCACGGCATCACTGACGTGGACATCCAGCCTCAGCATGGAAGACACATGCCAGGAATGGGAGGCAGAAGCCAGAGGCGTGCAGGCTCAGGAGTCAGAAGCGGACCTGTGGGTCTGGAGCAAGGAGCTGCACGTACAGCACTGTCCAGAGAGGAGTGGGCAGAGTGTTCTGTGCCGTGCCAGGTTGGGTGACCACCTGCTTCTTCTGCTTCGCTGTGGACTCTGGTTTAGAAACGCTTCTTCCTGGAGAAACGCAGGTGCTGGGCCCTGGGTCCCGGTCCCCACTCCATACTCTCAGTCACTGCAGCACCTCCCTGCTGCTAAGCACTCTCCCTGGCACCACTTGGCCTGGCCTCCTGGTGGTAGGCAATGTCACCGTCTACCTCACGTACGTGACTTCCCCTCTCTTTGACTTCCCTGGAAGCAGAGCGTCAGGACTTGGACAAAGATCCCAGGGCTCGGGAGGGGATTCAGAAGCCGGGGTGAGGGCCAGCATAAGGGGTCCCCCAAAGGCCCACACATTGAAGGCTTGGTCCCCCATCCCCTGGCAGTATCAGGAAGTGGTGGGTCCTATAAGATGCGGGTGCAGCAAGAGGACTTAGGGCATTGTGTGTGCCATCCAAGGGGACTGTGAGGCCCCCAGCCTCTTCTCTCTGTCACATCCTTGCTATGAGGTAAACAGCTTTGGTCTGCCACACACTTTCACCATGATGCACTGATCCTGCCTCTCAGAGGCCTAAAAGCAATGGATTCAACCAACCATGGACTGAAACCTCCAAACTGTGAGCCACAGTAAACCTTTCCTTGTACTAAATTGCAAGTCTCGGGGATCTATCACAGTGATGGAAAGCTGAGCGGCACACTGCACTATCGAGGTCATCGCCAAGGGCGGCGCAGCTACAGGCTCCGCTGTGCTGGGCCCTCCTGGGCAGGGTGACGGCAAGCCTTCCTGCGCTGCCCATCTGAAGTTAGGAATCTGGGCCTTTCCCTGCTGGTTTCTGTCCCCAGTGGAAAGGGGTTGGTAATATGACCTGCTGTATACCAGCCTGGCAGGCAGTTGAGACAGAGCTGCCCCGCTAGAGCTGCCTGAAAGCAGAGGATGCCCTGGGAAAGTGATGAGGTCACAGAGGTGCTACTGCCATTGCCGCCACCCTTCCTCACCCTCCGGGGCTTGGGGGGCGGTTGGCACAGAGCTGTCGTCAGCACCTGCGAGCCCATCTTGATGTCCGAGTCACACTCTTTCTGTCTGACGTAGCCTAGAGCTCCGCCCGGTGCTGGACTCCTGTTGGAACTGGAGATGCTAGCAGAGGATGCTTAGTCCCCGCAGTTTCTTCAGAAGAGGCTGGAGGTACCCAGTGGAGCCTGGCACACAGCCGGGCCTCTTCCTCTTGCAGCCCTTGATCTGTCCCTGGCTCTCTTCTCCTCTGGCCCACCATGACCGGAGTTTGCCCCTGTGATCACGGCTGAGCCTCCGCCTCTACTGCCTCTAGGGCGGCACCACAGCTGACCCTTCCCCCTGCAAGCAGAGCTGGTCCTACCCTGCTGGGACTCAGGACTTCTGCACAGCAAAGCCAGCTTGGCCTTTCCTTGACAACCCACCACCAGCCCAGCCAGGGGACTGAGTCCCTGAAATGCCAGGCAGTTCTGCCTTCTCCGTCCTCCACACCGTGTCCCAGCGGCCTCCAGAAGCCAGTCAGCTCCTGTCACCTGACATCTGACAGCCTTTGGGGACTGATCTCAGAGCCCACCAAGATCCACAAGTCTGTCCAGGTCTTCCTGGGACATTTCATGCCCACGCGGTCTGCCTCGTCTTCTGCGATGTTCTGTTTCCCTGTGGGACTCCCCAAGGGCCCCCAACCCACGGCCATGGAAGGTTTTCTTCTCACTAATGTGATAGCGCTTGCCTGGCTCCCTCTTCCCCTGGCTCACCTCACTCTGCCTCTCCTAGAAGCATTTCGAGCTTGTCTTAGGTGCATCCTGCCCACCCAGCCTTGATGCGAAACACCTGGATCCTCCACCACCCACTGAGGGCCCCACAGGTGGTCACCTCCCCTGGGCTGTCGTCCCCTGGCCCACAAGTGACCTCAGCTCCGCAGGGTGCTCCTCCTGTCCTGGGTCCTGGAGCCTGGGACAGCTCAGAGCTCTAGGGAGCCGGGTGTGGCCCCAGGGGCAGACTCTGGGCTCTGGCTACCATCCGTTCTGCGTGGTGGGCACAACGCACAGCACTGAGCTTGCACTTGCCCTGGCCTGGCTCCTCGCCTTATGGGACTCATTCCACAGGGTGCTGACTCCGAAGCCAGGAAACAGAGTGGAGCAGGGCCACTGTCACTGCTCACGGAAGTTACCATCTGAAAAGCTGCATGAACCCTGAATGGGCCAGCGTGAAGTGAGGCTCCTAGGGGACACGCAGGGCCTGCTTCCTGAGAACCTCTGGTCTTCAGCCTTCTCAACACAAATTAATGCATAATCCTGTTTTATGTGTGTTCTGGTCAAAGGCCCCTTACTATAGATTGTTGATTTATTAAGATTGAATTCAAGGGTCTCTAACATAAGTGTCCTCTCCATGAGTCTCAGTGCAACTTTCTTGCAACTTTCTTTCTGGGCGGCTCTTTCACACTGTGCTTAGCAGCCACTGATTTTTTTTTTTTTTTTTGAGACACTGGGAATTGAACCCAGGGCCTTTCACTGAGCTACGTGCCCAGCCCTTTTCTGTTTTGAGATAAGGTCTCACTAAGTTGCCACGTTGCCTGGGTGAGGCTCAAATTTGTGATCCTCCTGCCTCGGCCTCCCAGACTGCTTGGATTACACTGTATGGTTTACCAACAGAATGAGAAATGAGGGCTGAGGGAGGAGAGGGGAAGGAAGCCTGGAGGGAGGTGAGCATTCTTATTTCAACTGCAGTCTGAGCCAAGGCTTCCTCTACCAGTGGTCAAAATCACTGCAGGCTGCTATAACAGTGTGCCATAAATGAGGGCTTGAAAACCAGAGATTTATTTTTATTTCCCACGGGTTCAGAGCTTGGCCAGACCAAGAAGAAGGGCCCACAGAGTCAGCGTTTGCTGAGGGCCTGCTTCCTGGCTCCTGGGCAGTGTCTTCACACTGCATCCCACATGGGGAGGGTGAGGGAGCCCTCCAGGCCTCTTATGAGGGCACTAACCTCATCCACAGGGGCACAAATGGCAAGCTGTTACTGTAGGGAGGCAAAGGGGAGGGAGGGGGCTGCATGATTTTGGGGAAGACTTTTATTCAGTGAATATGAGTAGATACTCACACCTGCGCACTAACATATACATACATACACGCATGTGTTTATTCTAGAGTCACTGTATTATTCATTCCACGGTCATTATAGAGCACAATAGATATCCACACACACCCTTACTAATGCTAAAGTAACCACAAATAAGGCACCCCTTGCCAACCCACCACCCACCCAAAGGTAAGGCCTTGAAATGTAGGTCAAGCGCAAGCAAACAGGCAAGACAGAAAGAAGCTGCACATAGACCGCCGGAAGAGCTGAGGCGGGCAGAGGTGCCTGGAAGCCAATCCAGTTATAGCAAGTTCTAGGGAGGAGGGCTTGACCCCCTTTAAAAACATCTGGGAACAAAGGCCCACGGGTCCTCCATGTCTCTGGAGCCCCCCACCCTGATTCTTTCTTCTCGGGGTGGGGGCTATCTATCTTCTCCTTTCCTCCCTCTTCCTTTTCCTCTTTACAAAAGAAGTGCCTTCCTTTTGTTAAACTTTGTCCCTCCGGTTTTTTATTGAGCCAAGCTACGCTCCCACTAGGCTGCGTGGACAGCAGAGCAGCAGCGCTTGTCCCCTGGAGTCGGGCATGACATCTTTGGTTCCCTGACTGGGAACCACACAACAGCAGGATGGCAGTCTGAGCTGTGCCGTCAGCCAGAGTCCAATTTCTTCGCAGCTGTGCTCTCTGCTTCTTTTTTGGGGGTGGGAGGAGGGTGCTAGAGATTGAACTCAAGGCCTTGTGCTCGCTAGGCAAGTGCTCTACCACTGAGCTTTATTTTCAACACAATCAAAACTAGTTGAGTCTGAAGCCACCATCACCTGGTACTTTGTACAGCCCCCTAAGATCTATTATAATGCAGTCCCGTTACAGGACCCCGATTCCTTCCCAGAGCAGTGTGCCTCTGTTTCCGTGCCAGCCTGCGTCACAGAAGCACAGCTGGCCGGACCGAGGTCCACAGCCAGCAGGGTCCAAGGGACACGGTGTCCAGGCAGCAGACACTGAGGACCCAGGTGGGAGCGGGGAGCAGAACAGCAGCACGGTGCTTCTGCCAGTCATGTGTTACCTTGAAATCCACACTACATTATTGCTCTCTCGGCTCCCTGGATTATTCTGTAAACCTAGCCCGTCCTCCAGAAATCCTGAACTCTCAGCCCCTGAGCTTGGCTCTCGGGACAAGCTAAGAGGAAGCCAGGCAGGAGTGGGGAGGGAA
>PVJO010027549.1:0-19452 GCA_004026905.1 Hystrix cristata
TTTTAAAGTTCTTGAGACTAGAAGCCAAGACAAGAACTTCCCAGAAGACATCACCTGCAGATATGAGTAAAACTTATTTTCTATGACCCCAAAATATTTTAAGGCCCTTGAGCCAGGAAGTCATTTTTCTTTATCATTTATAAGGCTTGGTACCTTGTAAGTCAGGTACCAGACCAGATTTCCCAAGAAGATTTTGTAATCGGATTCAGTAAAGTCAATTATAATTACATAAAACTGTCTAGTTGTGCCTAAGTCAAGTGTAATTCTCAAATATGACATTGAATTCAAAACCTTCTTTATATAACCAAAATTTCCAATTATGTGGTTTATAAAATAAGACCAAAGCCTTAGTGATCATACAGCAATAATCATGTTTTCATATAAATAAGGACACTTTCTATAATAAATTCCTATTCAGGAGGATTCAGGCAGGGGTAAATCATAAATGTTTAATTTCTATTTACAAAGTTCTGATAGTCTAAATTGTTATGAGTTATAGGTAGTTTAAAGAAAAAGATGTTCCCAATATCTGGGAACCTGAACTCTCAAGCATCATCTATATTCCAAACAAATTCCACAATAAACACTTATCAGGTCATTCAGTTTTATGCAATTAAGTCTTTCTTCTTTCATTCTCTCTTGAGTTCCCAGAGTAATGAATCCATTGGCTTTGCAACCAGAGCTCTGGAAATCCTGACTCCACCTAGTGATGGTGTTTCAAAATTACTTAAGCACTGTACTCAGAAGAATATGCCCAAGTGTGCCATGCCTTTCAGCAGCTTGTTTTTTAATTGAAGTTAATAAAGAACTCTGTTTTACATGTAGCCGGTTGCAAGAAAGTTCAAAGAAATACCAGAGTAAAAACATTAAAAATAACTGTAGGTACCTAAATATTTTGAACAATCAATAAAACTTTATTAAGAAAACACTTGACAAGGAAATTTGTGTGGCATATAATATTGTGAAAAGAAAAGTAACAAATTATATATGACAGACGATGCTGTGCAATAATAGTCTTGGAAAAAGCAGCTCTAGGATTATGATAAATAAAAGATCATGGTTAGCAAGGACACTGTCAAATTTCTAGGAACTTCAAATGCTTACTGAACTACTTGCATGAAAATATTTTACCCATACAAATTTGACTTAGGTGCACAGAATGTAGCTCAGATGTAGAGTGTTGCATAGCAAGCCACAGGCCTTTGGTTCTCCTCAGTAGCAGAGAAAACAAACATCCTGGTGAGTGTCTCTTCCAATGCATCAACGTTCCAAAGCATCCTGTAATGTGTTGGATAAATCTAGTGATTTTAGCAGGATCTGTGCCTGATTTTTTTCACAGGTAAATAAATGGTGTATCCATGAGTCTTACGTAAGTCATATGGGGGAGAGTATTCTATACAGTAAAGCACGTCTGGGAGCGCCGTGAGCGCGCACGCGCGCGCACACACACACACACACACACACACAGCGGTAGAGTCATATAAGTTATACATCATTCTTTTCCAGTGTCACAAAGTTAAGTACAGTACAATCTTTTTCCCTTCAATCCTCTTCCCACAGATTCCATGGCTCTCATTATTAAGGAGGAGGTTATTACCTGGTTTATTTGAAATGTCCACGCCCCACAGTAATACTAGAAACTTTAAAATTAGGAGAAATCCATGATCACATTTCCCCATATGTAAGGCCTCTCTCTTTCTCTAATTCTCCCTTTCTCTCTCTCTTTCTCTTTTTCTCTCTCTCTCCACCAAAAAAAAAAAAAAAAGTTTAGGAGACAAACTAAACACGAAAGTACTCAGCATCTTTATCCACCACACAGTATTAAGCATAGAACAGTAACAAAAAAGGTGCGATAACAACACGACCTTGCAGTCTGTTGTGCAGCACCAAGTCATTTTTACTCCATTTTCTTGACATATATACCTTTCTTGGAGACCAGAAAAATCTATATGACATAAAACAATTTATTTACTATTTTTATTATGGCAAAGCATCTTTAAAAAAAACAATACTATTTCACCAACCTCTGTAGTGCTTTGCAAAAGTGCGACTTGATATATTAGTTTTGAAAGAGGAGTTGAGGGCCAGAATAAGAGTCAGGAAGAGAGCAGCAGCAGCAGCCTAATGCATCCTGATTTCTTCCTCGCCTGGGGAAAAATATGCCCAGGTTCTTATTCTTGTGTTTTCTGGCAGCTGAAGTAGTCACTGCACACCTTGTCTACCACCTGCTGGAGAATAGGAGGTATCAAAGCGAGGGGCAGTGTGGTGTGACTTCAGTGTACACCCAGTAGACTATGCAGCTTCCGATATTATATACAGGAGGCTGTGCTCTATTGGAGACCTGAGGCCTTAAACAGGAGAGTATTTAAATCTCAAAGCATAAATAAAACTGTTGGAAGTGGAAAAGTCCCAGAAGCCAACAAGAGTTAACTTGCTTGTTGGAGAGTAGAATGTGGCCACTCTTGGCACAAGCAGTGGATTTTAGGCTTCATGTCACTGTGGTAAATTTTACATCTCTTTTAATATCTCCATGAAAGTGTTGCCCCAGATAAGTTGTAAATCAATTGACCAAGGTAATTTACTTATTCTGAGTCGGATGTTTGTGTAGGGTAATTTTGCATCCAGAAAAGGAAACAGCCTGCTTGTGGTTTCCTAACCAGTTGGCAGGCAGGAGAAAAAAATAGGTCACTGGCCAGTAATGCAGTTGTAACAGTAAATGTGGGGCAGCGATTTAGAGGAGGCAGGAAAACAGGGTGAAGAGCTTTGGCTGCCTGGTGGGAAAGACTGGATAAGCAAGACTGGATAGGCAAGACTGTCTCTGAAGGTTAGTAGGTTCTGCTCAGATGGCAAACAGGTCAGAATAATTATTCCCATGTTCTTTGTGACTTTTCAATTGCCATTACCCTTCTTTGGCATTTTATGGAGAAAATTTCGCATCACGATTAAAGGTGCTGATTGTTATAACAAGATGCATATAGAGACAGCAATTTTATTCAATTAAAGGCCTTGGCAAAGTGACCTAAAATACACAACAAAGAAAACCAACACTCGAAGCTACATTATATGAATGTTTGAATTGGCACTGGAAAGGATGAAATGTATTAATTTTCGCTAAATTGGAATTCTCCAAGGGGAAATGAAACCAGTGTCCATGAAAGAAATGACAAAAAAAGGTAAAAATACCTTTAAACAGCTGGCAAAGATATTTGAAGTATTAGACCTTAATTTCCTTATTATTAAACCTTATTATTTTTGTTGGAAAAGGCAGTTTAATTAGAATGAAGGACTTGCTCCATTTTATTCACTGAAACATTCTTAGCAACTGGAATAAATAAGTGACTACAATTAAAAAGTTGAGTCAATGTAAGTAATAAATAATAGAGCTGCTTAAATAGTTCTGAAAATCCTATAATAATAATAGGGGATATCACCAAATTAAGCCTTCAAATTATGTTGCTAAGGTATTGTTTTTCTGATGATTTAACTTTAATGAAAACATTAAAAGATAACATGAGATCAAAGACTATTGTGACAATCTAAAAATATATCTCAGTAAAAATCATATTGTCGGGGCTAGGGATTCAGTGGTGAGAGTGTTTGCCTTGCAAGTAGAAGGCTCTGAGTTTGATCCTCAGCACCATGAAAAAAAAAAAAAAATCATTGTCGCTAATCTTGCTCAAAATGCTTCTCCTTTGAACACATGATCCTATCTTCCTCACCACTTTCTGAAGTACGTCTGGAAGTCCTATTTTCTGAGTGTCTTTAGGAATAGTCATGACTGTCTCAATAACCTGTATTGTTTTGAAAAGTGTATGGCAATTTGTTTCAAATAAAAACATTTTGGTGTGTACTCAGCCACATTATTAAACAGATCAGAGCTCTGTGACTTCTACTACTTCTTCAAGTCAAAATGACCATGAAAGGTAGATGTTTTCAATGGACTAGGGACACTGAGGTGTCTAAAATAGCTCAACTAAAGAGACTTATGGAAGAGGACTCTCAGAACTACCTAGAAAAGGCTAAAAAAATGAGGTAAGTGCTTTCAAAGTAAGGAGACTATTTTGAGGGGCATCACTGGCAATGTGTTTCTGCTAATAATTCTTTTAAAAATTTAAACGTTGACCATGTTTTTGGAACACACCTCATATAATCACCGCATGAAACGTATGACTGAATTGCTCTTTTGTTAATTGCTCAATATGCTCCTGGGAGGTGATAAATGATTATTTCTCACATCTGTGCAATTGTCCATCTCTTTTTTCCATCCTATATTACTTGTTTTCATCCTCATTTATTTATTTTCTATCTTAAACTATTTACTTTTTTCTTTTCTTCCTCTCATTTTCTTGCTTCTCATTTTATTTCTCTTTTCTATTCATATTTCATTTCTCTCCATTTCTTTCTAAATTTCTTCAAGTTTTTCCTAGACAAGAAGATCTACTATGTTACTCATCTTGTTTCCTAATAATCATGATATCTAAACAACAAGTGATGCTTCCCATATATGAATGACTATTGTGTAGGAATTAGAGAATGTTTAAAGGAAACAAATCAAAATCCTGGATATGAAAAATTCAGTTGAAAGTATGGGCCACAGAAATGACCAATTTTAGGAGAGATTTTCAGAACCTGAGGACAAGGTTGCTGTACTAGATCATGTGCTTAGTTCTGTGTTGAAAGCAAGAACACACCACAAAAGCTGGACAAAACAGCTGCTAGATGATTGGAAAAAAAGTTATGGGAGTTATGGAAATGTCAGAAGACACTAAAATAGTAAAAAATTTATTCATTGAATTTATAGCAGAAAATTAATCATATCTAAAGAACAGATTTCTTCTAAATTTCTTCAGAAAATTTTCAATAACCTGATGAATGAAGCCTATAGAACCATGAAAAGCCTCAAGAAAAAAATTCCTGATAATAAATCATAGTCAAAATCCTAGAAATTTGGCACAAAGAGAATATTAAAAACTTAGAGAAAATCATCAAATAACCTACAAAGGAAGACTACTAGAATAAAACCACTTTTTTCAATACAACCCGTAAATGACAAGAGAGCTCAGGGTGAATTTTTGAAGCTTAAACTATTGCCAACCAAGATTACTGTATCCTGCAAAATTGTCCTACAAAATTGATGGAGAAATAAAGACTTCATGACAAAGAGAACCTAAAAAAAAAAATCATAACCAGCGAACCAACACTACAGACAGTGGAATCTCAGATAAAAACGGTGAAGGCCGTCATCTCCAAAGAGCCTGAAGCATAGACTAGGTCTAACTGGAAGAGTAAAGAATAAGAAACAAAGAAAGGGATCAGCACTGGAAATATAATGCAATGACAGAACTCAGTAACTTTCAACAATAACATTCAATGTTAGAGATCTTAACTTCCAAATCAAAAGACACAGATGAGAAGATTGAATCAAAAAGCAAAACTCGAACTTATGTTGTCTGCTAGACACACTACTCATCTCAGAAAGAACCATATAGACTCAAAGTAAAAGGGTAAAAAAAAATTCCGTGAAACTGAAGCCCCAAAGTAAGCAGTGGTTACTGTAGTTTCAGACAAAGTAATCTTTAAGACAAAACTGATCAGAAGAAACAAAGTTTACTAAATACAGGTGAAAGGAACGATTCAGCAGGAAGATAAAACAAGTATAAATATATATACACTGAATATTGGCATAGCCAATTTCATAAAAATAAATAGAAATAAAGTAGCATGTAAGGCACAGCTAGACACCAATACACTCATAATGGAGGACTTTAACACCTTGCTGTCACAAATAGATCAACCAGAAAAAATTAATTAATAATTGGAGTTGAACCACTTCATTGTATAAATGGATTAACAAATATGTACAGAGTGTTTCGTCCAACAACAGCACAATACATATTTTTTTTTCATCAGCACACAGAACTTTCTCAAAATATAGGTGATATCTTAAGGTATAAAGCATGCTTAAATAAATATAAAATAATTAAAATAATATCAGCATGCTGTAGGATCATAATAGAATAAAACTAGAAATCAACGGCAAAAGAAACTAAACATATGCAAAAACATGGAGAGCAAATGAGAGGCTTTTGTATAATCGATGGGTCACAACAGATATCATGGAAGAAATTTAAAATTTCCTAGAATCAAATAACAGTGGAAGCCCAACATACAAAAACATATTGGACACAATGAAACCAGTTCTAAGAATGAGGTTTATAGCTGTGAATGCACACATTAAAAAAAAAAAAAAAAAAAACACGAAAAACTAATGATATAACTCAAAATCATAGGAAAACAGCAATCTATATCTGAAACTTATAAAAACAAAACGATATAAAAGTCAGTAGAAATCAATGAAATTGAGAGTAGAAAAATCCAAAGGATCAATGAATCAAATAGTTGGCTCTTTGAAAAGCTTGCTAAAAAAGATTCAGAAACCAAATAATTAGCCAGACTTATCAAAGGAAAGATAGAGGAGCCTCATACTCCTGAAGCTGAAAATGAAAACAAAACAAAACAAAACAAACAAACAAACAAAAAACCAAAATCACAACTATCATCAAAATCCAGAGGCTTATATGAAGCTATTTTAACAGCTTATATTCCAATAAATTGGAGAATCTAGAAGAAATGGATGTGTTCCTAGACAAATATGAATTACCAAAACTGTACCGAGAATATATAAAAGCCCTGAACAGACCAATAACAGGCAATAAAATAGAGGTAATGATAAAATTCCTACCAAGTAAGTAGAGTGAAGGAACGAATGGATTTGCTGCTGAATTTAATCAGAATTTCAGGGAAGAAATCACACTAATAAACCTCAAAGTGTTCCCTAAATTTAAACGGAAAGGAACCCTTCCAAATTCATTCTTTATAGTTAGTATGACTCTAATACCAAAAAATGGAAAATGATTCAATATAAAAAGAAAACTGCAGGCCAATTTCCTTAATGCACATAGATGCAAAAATCCCCCACAAGATACTTATAAACAGATGGCAACAAATATTTAAAGAACTCATAGGTTATGACAAAGTTGGCTTCATCTCAGAGATGCAAGAGTGGTTCAATTTACACAGGTCAATAAATGCAATAAGTCGCTTAAACAAAAGTAAGAATAAAAGTCTCATGATCGTCTCGATAGATATAGAAATGACTTTGACAAAACACAAATTCCATTTATGATAAAAACTCTAATTAAATTAGTTGTAGAATGACTCTATCTCAAAGTGATGAAAGCCATTTATAACAACCAACTTTCATCATTCTAAATGGGGAGAAACCGAACATATTTTCTTAAAAATCAGGAACTAGGCAAGGGTAGCCACTCTTAATATTCATGTTGAATATAGTATTCAAAACTTTTAGACACAGCAATCAGGCGAGAGAAAACAAGAAGGGTGTGGGTAAAAAATAATAAGTCAAACTATCCTTATTTGTAGATGACATGATCCTTCACATAGAAGACCCAATAAACTCTATCAGAAAACTCTTAGAACTAGTGAACAAATTAAGCAAAGTG
This sequence comes from Hystrix cristata, assembly GCA_004026905.1. Taxonomy (NCBI): domain Eukaryota; kingdom Metazoa; phylum Chordata; class Mammalia; order Rodentia; family Hystricidae; genus Hystrix; species Hystrix cristata. Next base: position 7,524 of record PVJO010027549.1, read on the forward strand.
GCAGGATACAATATCAAAACAAGAAAATTAATAGCATTCTTGTACACAAACAATGAACACACTGAGACAGAAATCAGGAAGACAATCTCATTTGAAGTAGTTGCAAATAAAATTAAATAGCTAAGAATTAACGCAATCACAGGAGTGAAAGATCTCTCTAGTGAAAATTATACTACTCTGAACAAAGAGATTGAAGAGAACATTAGAAAATAGAATAACATCTCCTCTTCCTGGGTGGGCAGAAACAATATTTTCAAAATGACCATATTACCAAAAATTATCTATAGATTTAATGCAATTCCAATTAAAATACGAATGACATTCTTCACAGAACTAGAAATTTGCAGGAAAATGGATTGATTTTGAGACCTTACACCTAAACGAAATAAATCATACACAAAAGGATAAATATCTAATGATTTGTACAAGATGCCCAAAGTATAAATGATTTAAAGGGAAAAATAGAGAAGTAGCCATTGTAGAGATGCGCAGGGACTCTGCAGAAGTGGGCAGGAAGAAATATGGGAGAGAGGAAGGGGAGTAAAACTCATCAAGATTTGATATGTACATGTACCATTTCTCCAAGATGAATGTAATTATTGTGTAGTGCAAAGATATTCCAACAACAACCATGACAAACTTCTTGTGCTGCGTCTTTACCCGATATCCCTTCCTGCTATTCGTGTTTTATCTCCTTCGCAATTTTGCACACACTAGAACACATGACAAAACTTTATTTTTGAAACAATTTTATCGAGTCTTGTCAGATTAGATTGGTCCTTCCCTTCATTCTAACTTTTCATAAAATAAGCATCACTTTTATAGCATGTATCACTTATTATCAATATGAATTTTGTGACTCTTCCAGCAAGTGACTTCAATGGCCAAAACATGTCCTTTTTAGTAACTACTTGTTGGCATGCAGTAGGTGCTCAATATTTGAATAGATAACTGGAAATGTTAGATATTGGGAGAGTTCACACGTTCTGGGCATACATACTTTGCAGTAATATCTCCTTAAAAAAGAAGTAGTCTGTTTTTATGGCAGTAGATGCATTTTGATTGCAATTTTAAATCCTAGTAAAGAACATACAAGTATAAGTTGCAAAAATTCAAGTAAAACATATAAGACTAACAATCCAAAGATGCTATTTTTCTATTATTTATATAACTTGTAGAACTTGTTTGTATGCATATGTATGAAATCGAAATATAAAAGATTTCACACAAATTAAATAATGATTTCATATCATTAACTAAGTCTCTATGTGATTGATTATGTTGAATCATGACTGGAAACTATTTTAATGTTTAGCATTATCCTTTTCATTCTATTCATGTTATTCTTTCTTGTACTTTTTGGAACAGTTTTGCTTGGCGCAGCGCATCAGATTGGACTGTGAAATGTGAAATGTGCGGCTTCAAAACACAGCTGGAGCCAACGTCATTCTTAAGCCAGTTGGCATAAACTACCGTTATAGAAAGCAGCTGACTTCTGTTTCGATAGACTAAGCATTCCAACGTGTGCTGCTTGTAATTCTCTTAGCATCCAACAGACAAATTAGTGGAGAAGAGAAATACACCAGCTATCAAGCAGGATGAGATTGATTGATAGAATGGAGTATCACTTCCTCCTGACAATATATGGTATACTTCTGAGGCTTTTAGCAAAGTAGTATACACCACTTGCCGTGTTTTCCTTCCCAAGGTCATACATAGTACGAAAACACATTTGAAACTTTTCAGGACTGAGAGAAGCAAAAAGAAGGGAATAAATTAAGCAATTTACTTTATCCATGTGTTTTTATGTATATCTATGTTTGCGTCTATGTATTCTGTCCATTTGTCCATAGTCCATATGTCCATTTATCTAGCCTTATTTTCTCCATCTCTTCCTATATCAGTTTATAATGTTTCCATTTATTTTTATTTTTTATAGATTTTTATTAAAATGTATCAAAAATTACACAGACTTACAGACGATAATACATTGTGCTTTTTGCTTGTAACAACAAGCAATGTGAACAGCCACTTAGATGCAGTATTAAGTTGCAATTAATTAATGTTAACTGTAGTACCTAGTGTACGTGTTACTCTTTTAAATTTGAGTTATTAGGTTCTTCTTTTTAGGATATCTTTATTCCTCTGATTTCTCATTCCATTTATTTTTCTCTCCCTTAGCCCATCTATTCATCCTTCCATGCATACATCATTTACCTAGCCATGTATTCTCTTTCTAACTCTGTATCTATCTATATCTAATCTATCTATCATCTGTCTATTTTCTATCTTTCATCCATTCATCTATCCATCCACTTGTCTATTATTTTCTCCTGCAATATCAGCGATAGCTGTTCATTCAACCTTGACTTAAATTTCCCCAGGAATTATAGCCTCACCATTCCACCTTGCAGCCAATTATCTAATTGTCTAGAACTAGTACTTAGAAAGTTAACTGCATTTTTATGATCTTCATTCATTACTCACGGCTCTGTTCTCCAGAGCAGTTCAAATGAAACTCCTACTCTTTCCATTTGAAATATCTCCAGAATTTTGAGGACAGTTTTTTCTTTCTCCAAATCTTTTGTTCATTAGCCTACATTAGTCCCCTCCATTCCTCAGAGGATACAGTTTTCTAATGCTGAACTACAGTGCCCCTCTCTTGGACATCCACCAGGTTTATCACTGCTTGTTTTATTTAAATTACTGTTCCAAGGTTTGAAACAAGAGATTTTGGACAGTGACTTATGTTCAGCTCATTTCCTAAATATTGACTCTAATGTAGTAAGATTAACACACTTGTAAAGAAACATTAACTCCATCTAACATACATTGGGAACTGGGCAAGCAAGTGTTAACTACAAGAAATATTCTTTTCAGCCAGATGTAGTGGCACACACCTGTGATTCCAGCACTCTGGGAGGCTGAGGCAGGAGAATAGAGCCCAAGTTGGGTAATTTAATGTCTTAGTGAAGCAATGTCTCAAAATAAAAGGGCTAGGAATGTAGCACAGTGCTCAATGGAATGTGGTCATGCAAAAGAATAAAATAAATTAAGGGCACCGCTGCTTATGCAGCTTGTTACAACACTCCTCCCCCAGAGTGGCAGGGTGTGGTGCACTACTTATCCAACCAGCTGCCACAGGACTCTTCCTGTTCCGTAAATTTCAATACACTCCGCGTATGGCACACTGACACGGGTATTTTCTTTGGTCTTTAAGCAATCTACCCTACTAGAATAGCAGAGTTAGATTGTGACTGGACAAGCTATATTTGAGATTTGGAGTATTCACCGGGGTTCTCATACCTATCCCTCACAAGTAAGGAGTATCTAGTGTTATGCAAATCTACACCACTAATACACAATGTAGCATTTCATAATTAATAAACATGCACATTTTAATGAGATTAACATTGTAATATCCAAATATTTATTATCTATAACAGAGAAGTATAGGGCATTTATAATTTTTATGACAATACTGATGAAAGGTCATAGGCATTGGGTGTAGAGCCAGTCCTTTTTCAATATCAGCTCAACTCTTTAATTTACTTAACTTCTTTTAATTGCATTTTCTCTATTTTGCATATATATTTATATTAATGATGATAAAGATATTTTAATGATCTGAAAAAAAGATTGTCAAAATAAAATTCCTTCCTTATCTTTTACCCCCCTTTCTCTCCAATATAAACTCTGCTATATTTACAGTTCATCTCTTCTTAACTTTGATGTGATGCTAATTCTTCTGTTCTCCTGTTTTAAAATAGCTATGCAGTTAATAGCTACTAATGCTAGCATTATATTTATGACCTTACCCTGTGGCAACAGGCACTCTCACTTTCCAAACTGGTTCTAAATCCTTACCTCTAAAGGGTATTTTTAGATGTCGTTAGTCTTAAATTCTACATCTATTGTAATATTCCCTGAGTTACACTTTATTTTTGTGTGTGTTTCCCCTATAATTTTTTTTTCAGTTTTAAAACTGCAAAAAAGAACCCCCTGCACATAAAAATGCACACCTCACATAATTTTAAAAATTAAGGCCACAAAATATTGGTTTAATGTGAGTAAAATATATCAATATTTATTCTGCTAAAATTTAAATAGGATGTGGTAGATATAATTGAGCCCACTCCTTCCTCCACATTTTAGTATTCCTTCCCCTCAATTCTGTATAAAGAAAAAATGCTATATATTGGTTTTTGGCTTCAAATGTATACCATAATTTGTGGACTCCTTTCCCAATCCCTCAGAAGTGTATAATACAGGTTATAGGATAACAACAATTCCAGTACTTCATCAGACTGGTCTATCACATAGGTTGTTCCGTGTAGAAGATACATAATAAGACCACGTTCATGAGTGTTGGATCGTTTCCTCAATGATAACACTGTAAAATGAGTTCTTTTGTCTGAGGTCATTGTTGCCAATCAGTTGATGATCCTTTTGCTTGGTCCACATAGTAATTGTGAACTGGCACAGTGATCTCTGTCAGTGAGCCTGGGCTTTCATTGCCAATGGCCTTCAACTTGTAGTATTACAGCTCCGGGCCGGGATGACACCAGCCAATGCCAGTTAATGCAGGAAGCCATCAGTTGTCAGTCGCCTGCCGTTCACTAGTCTCTACTGCAGATCTTTGTCAACTACTGGTGTCTGGAGCTCTTCAGGTTTAACAGCCCCAAGTGTTTGTGAAACAACTGCTTTGCCCATACCAAGCAGTATGAAAATCTAGAATAGATTTATACACTTTCAGAATCCATGCTACCTGAATAATGAATCACAAGTAGATTTAGAAGACCACTGGAACAAGACTTATTTTGAAAAGAGTTGAGCTACAGCAGCGGTGTTAGGGGTAGGTAGTGTCAGTGCCCTGACACAAAAGGGAGCCCGCCTTCACCAACCGCATAGGTGTGAGTGTAGTGACTGCTTACACGGCAGCTGCAGATCTGTGATTGATCCTAATATGAGCCTCCTGATTGGTCCAAATTGGTCCAAACTCAAGTCACCTGATCCAAGTTCACTGATTGCTCCAAATTCAGTTCAACTGGTTAATTCAAAATCAAGCCTGTTATGATCAAAGCAGACATCTCCTGGAGAGGGTCGCAGGGCTCAAAGAAAAAGCACAGCTTCTGCGGTGGTGGTCTTTTGGCAGAACGTCAGATCTGACTGACAGCCGTCACATCTCCACAAAGATTATGAGGTTGGATTATGAGGTTGCATCTCGAGGAGGACCACATTCATTACAGCTTCCTGGAGTTTGGGGAACACAGGCCTGGATACTTGCCTGATCTCCACCAGGGAACGTGTCTGCCCTGCTTCTTCAGAGATGCAACAGCAGTGCATGAGGGAAGGGCGTGGGGAAGGGCACCGCGGCTGAATGATGAGCTGCAGTTCCTATCAGAGCAGCCTGGAAAATGGTCATGGCAACTTGAAGGTTGGCAGGGCCATACTGAAGCAAGTTGTACCTCTCCATCTTCAGGGGACCGAGGAGGAATGAAGGAAGGGGGTTGCGGATGGCATGACAACTGTCAACCAAACTGTGCCCCATGCCCCTGTCTTGTCATCACAGAAAAAAAGGGACAGACAGGTGCTTCTTGTCTATGTCACTAAGATGTAAACTGTAACATGGAAACAGTGACATAATCTGTTAGTTTATAAATAGTTGCACTGGTAGGATGAAGATATGGGAAGGAGAAAAACACTCAAATTATGTTTTTGTTTTTGTTTTTCCCAAGAGAATGAATAATTGATCCTTCCACGGATAAAAGGGCCCCATGTAATCATCCTGTATTAGGTTAATAGATTTAGCTGGAAGGGCTACGAAATCGAGGACGAAATGTCAGTCTCTACTATATGTAGATTAGTCACTAGGCAAGAATGGGAGCCTAATCGTTTTTCTTTACATGAAACATTAGGTTCAATTATGTCTACCCTCCATCTTTGTTGATATGATCACTAGGTATATGGGTTCTCTGAGTGAGCATCAGAACAGATAGGGGAAAGGGGCTGATATTCTGAGGATTGCTTATTTTATTGAACCAGCTGCTATGGCTTGAATCTAGATGACCCCCAAGACATCTCTTATAGGTGGGGCTTTTGAGGGTGGCTGGATCAAGGCTGTGTAAATATGGATTAGGAGCCTGTGGTACTGGATTAGTCTATGGATTGGTTCAGCATAGCTCCACGTGTGTCTGAATGAATTTGCTGAACACAGAAGCTCCACCCTGAGTGTGGGTAGCACTAACCAACAGGCTTGTAGCCTGCATGAAATATAAAGGGAAAGGAATTCTTGCTGCTCATGCTGGAGCTGATGTTGATGCTGCTTCCTGCCTGCCATGTCATGGACTGTTTCTCCTCTGCATGCCGCTCTGCCGTGACCCTCTGCCTGCCTTGGAGCCAGCTGACTGTGAACTGCTACCTCTACAAACTGTGAGCTAAAATAAACCTTTTCTCCTTTACATTTGGATGTTGGGTGTTTTACCACAGCAACAAGAGAGTAACTAAGACAGACTTTGGTACCAGGAGAAGAGCCATTGCTGTGATGCTACCTGACCATGCGGTTCAGAAGCCTTTGGAACTGGCATGTGGGAAAAGATTGGAAAGGTTTGAAGAGGCAGGCAGAAGAAGCAATCCTGAAATGCTGTAAGCCAAGCTTGATGGGAGATTCTGATCAGACTTCAGAAGACCAGAATGCTGATAGATATGCAGCTGGTAAAAGGCCCAGTTTGGGAGGTTTCAACTGAGAACAAGCTCTGCATTGGCAATTGGACTCCAGGCCATGTGCATTATGTTTTGGCAGAAGACTTGCCTGCATTTTCCTCTTGTCCAGAGACATTGCAGGAGACAGATTAATCTGGTGGAAAAAGTTTCAAGGTGGTGTAATGTTGAGGAGGTGGAATGGCTACTGTTGGGACACTCTTGGCCAGGTGTAACTTCAGAATCAGCAACTGGCCAAGCAGAATAATTTTAAAAGTTTTGAGATTGGCCAGAAAGGAAGCCCTGGTAAAGTTATGGCCTGCGAAGAAGAAGCACCAACAATAATAATTTGACTAAGTCTGGTGTTGAAGAATGACAAGTTATCACTGACTAATATGTCAGTGATAAGAATGTCATTGACTAGTATATGACAAATCTGCTTCCAGATCTATCCCGTCTGATAGTCTACTTCCTGATAGCACACTCCTAACAAACTACTGTACCTTTTAGGTTTGTGTTCAATAAGAGGTATGCACCAAGAATATATAAATAGAGTGGTTTCTTTCTTTCTTTTTTTTTTTTTTAGACATGTAAGAAACCTCAGGAGAACAAAAAGGAAGGTAGAACTTTCTGATCAATAGAAATTTCCTACTGATGAGTCTGTCAGCAAATTGTACCTGTGGAAGGAGATAGTCCTTATCAGAAACACACCTGAAACAAGCCTGTAAGGCTTCTCATTAAGAAATCTGGCTGAGAGCTACTCTACAAAGAAATTCTAGAAATGTCATTCACAGAAATCTGACTGTTGAGCAGAGAAGGAACAAAAATGGATCTGGTGGGCAAGGGCAAAAGAAAAAGAAACATGTAAAATACCATTTTAATTTTCTCTAAAATAACCGTCTTCTCTTATAATTTGAATCTGTATTAAAAAAAAAAAAAACCTAGAAGTACAGAGAAATGTTTCACTCCACACTCAATTCTTAGCTTATTTACAATGAGATGAGAACTATGGATTGTTCTAATTTTTGTCCCTAATCCCTCTATTAGCATGTGTTATAGAAATTCAGTTGTAGTTAAAAGGAGTCGTTAATAGACTTTAAGAGTGGCATTTTTAAAATAGATTTTTATTAAAATTTATCCAAAATTATGCAAACTTACTGGCCATTACACAAGCTTGCAGACCAAAATATATTGTGACTTTTGCTTATAATGGCAAGCAATGTAAACAACCACAGCATTAAGTCACAACTTTTTATTTAGTCACAACTACATAAAGTTATTATAGTACCTAGTACATGTGTTAATGTTTTAAATTTGGGTTATTAGGTTCTTGTTTTTAGGATATCATTATTCCTCTGGATTGCCATTCCCCTTCCACTTTGCTTTCTTCTTGTTCCCCTGGACCCTTTGCCTTTTTGTATCCATTGTTTACCATTTCTTTTGTTTGTATTTTGCGTCACTAAAATGAGGGATACCATATGGTGACAAGCTTGAGAGTTTGGTTTATTTCACTCAACATTATATTTTCCAGGTCCATCATTTTCCTATAAATGACTAATTTGTCCTTCTTTATACCTGAATCCATATTCCACTACCTACAGATACCACCTTTTGTTTATTCAGTTATCCATTGATGGGTATATAGAATTTAGCTATTACAAATTGTGCTGCTATAAACATTGGTATGCAGGTATCACTGTAGTATTTTTTAGCTCTTCAGGGAAGATACCTGGTAGGGGAAGGGCTGGGTCGTATGGAATTTCTACTTTCAGGCTTTTAAGAAATCTTCATACTGATTTCTATAATGGTTGTACTAGTCTTCATTCCCACCAACAGTGTAGGAGGGTTCCCTTTCACCACAGCTGCACCAGTATTTGTAATTGTTTGACTTCCTAATGATTGCCATTCTTTCTGGGGTAAGGTGGAATCTTAGAGTTGTTTTAATTTGCATTTCTCTAATAACCATAGATGTTGAATATGTTTTCATATATTTGTTGGCCTTTTGTATTTCTTCTACTGTGACATATCTGTTCAATTCTCTAGCCCATTTGTTGAATGGGTCATTAATTTTAGGTAGTTTAATTTTTTTGAGTTCTTCGTATATTCTAGATATCAGTCCTCTGTCTCAGGAGTAGCCGACAAAGATTTTTTTTTTTTCCCATTCTGTGGGTTTTCTCTTCATTCTTCTAATTGACTCTTTTGCTGTATATAAGCTCTTTAGTCTACTATGCTCCTGTTGGTTGATTCTTGTTGCTATTTCCTGTGCAATCGGGGTTCTGTTTAGATAATCCTTTCCTACCCCTATGTCTTCAAGTGTTTCGCTTATTTTGTCTTTCAAGTTTAATGTTTCTGTTTTAATGTTTAGAACATTGATCCATTTTGATTTTAATTTAGTATATGGTGAGAGATATTGTCCAGTTTCATTCTTTTACAAGTGGATAACTGGTTTTTCCAACACCATTTGTTGAATAGGCTATCTTTCCTCCAACGTATACTTTTGAATCCTTTGTCAAAGATCATATATTTGAATATATCTGGAGCAGTTTCTGTGTCCTTGATTCTATTCCATTGGTCCACATATCTATTTTTGTTCCAGTGCCATGCCATTTTTATTATTATTGCTTTGTAGTATAGCTTTAAGTCTGGAATTGCTATGCCACCTGCTGTAGTCTTATTCCTCGTATTGCTTTTGCTATTTGGGGTTTCTTCTGTTTCCATATATATTTTAGGATTGTTTTCTCTAGATCTGTAAAGTATGCTTTTGCTATTTTGATTGGAACTGCATTGAACCTGTACACAAGTTTTGAAAGTATGGTCATTTTAACAATATTGGTTCTGCCTAACTAAGAGCAAGGAACATCTTTCCATTTTCTGGTATCCTCTTCAATCTCTTTTTTCAGAGTGCTGTAGTTTTCTTTGTAGAGGTCTTTCACTTCTTTAGTTAGGTTAACTCCTGAGTATTTCATTCTTCTCAAAGCGACTATGAATGGCATTGTTTTCATAACTTCTTTCTCATCCTGTCCATTGTTTGTATATACAAATGCTAATGATTTTTGCATGTCAATCTTATGTACTGCTACTATGCTGAAGTTGGTTATTAATTCTAGGAGCTTTTTGGTGGAGCTCTTTGGGTCTTCTATTTAGAGTATCATGTCATCTGCAAATAATGATAATTTGAGTTCTTCCTTTCCTATATGTATTATTTTTATTTTTTCTTCTTGCATCATTGCTCTGGCTAATGTTTCAAGTTCTGTGTTAAGTAACAGAGGTGATAGTGGAATCTTTGTCTTGCACCTGATTTTAGGTGAAATGCTTTCAGCTTTTCCCCATTTAGTATGATGCTGGCTGTCAGTCTGTCACAGACAGCCTTTATCACATTCAGGTACGGTCCTTCTCTGTCTATTTTCTTCAGGGTTTTTTTTTTTTTTTATCAGAAAGCTGTGTTTGATTTTGTCAAAGGACATTTCTGCATCTGTTGATATGATCATGTGGTTTTTGACCTTGCTCTTGTTTATATGGTGTATTACATCAGCATGTTTTAAATTTATTGGGATGTCATATGTTTTGGGCGAGCACCAAGAAACAAGGTGCTTATGGATGTCATATCACAGGTAATATGAATTTGTTTATTTTTTGTTGTAGTATTCTAGTAAATAAAGTTGATTTTTGTCATTGTTCTGTTTTAATTAACTCTATATTCTTTACAAGGACATCAGTTACATAGTTGTTAAAGTTAGAATGTGCATTCCCTAGAGACATTATTGGAGATATTCTAAAAGTTCTAGTACAGAAAGAAAATCAGTATAACGAATAAATTTTATTATAATAAAGAGTACTTAAAATGTCCATTCAAATCTTGACACAATTTGTCGTGGATAAATAATTGAGATACAACTATTGTTGTTAGGCATTTAACATTTATCTGTTTTTATTTCTTGAATATGTATTCATAAAAAAGTTAAGAGAATAGTGACTGATTTTTTTATATTTATTATTTGTTAAGTGATGTTAAATAGATTACAAGTAGAAATGATTTCTTGATGGATTAACCAAATGGGAATCTAGTGAATGCAACTGTTTAAGACTTAAGGAGATAGATGTGGGAGGGGCACGTGACATCCATTTTCTTGATGGTTGAACATATATTCAGTGAACGTCTAACACTGCTATGTTTTATACACCAACAAAATAAGCCAGCCTCAAATGACTTTAATGAAGGCTCCAATTCTCTACAATGTAAAAAGTCATGAACTATTAATAGAGAATGGATTTATATCAGGTCATATTATAAACAAATATAGGCAGCCCTCTAATATTTACATTCATTATACTTGAAATTATTTACAGTTTTAAAATACCATTTGAAAATTAATTTATGTGTGATAAAGTCAACCTAAATTTTCAGTTACTTTAATAATGAGCACAAAAAGGTGAATCTATGGTACATACAAATTTGTAAAACTTTATTTTGGCCAGATATTCAAAAGATTCTCGGATTTACAGAACATTTTTTTGCTCTTGTACAATAGTAAATATTAAATGAGGAGCTTATAAAACAATAGCCAATTCCATTAGACAATTGAAGCATCGCAAAGCCTGAGGAATGCGTTAAATGAAAGCACGATACAGGTTGAGTATTCCTTATTAAAATACTTGAGACTAGAAAATATTCAAATTACAGATATTTTCAGAGTTTTGAAGATTTGAACACACGTAATGAGATATCTTGGGGCTGGAATCCCAAAGTTAAGCACCAAACTCATTTTTGTTTTATATATCCCTTCTACACATAGGCAGAAGCTAATTTTATACAATCTTTTAAATAATTTTGCTATCAAAAAAATCACTGTGGCATCATTTCTGAACTCAAAGAGTTTGAGATTTGGTAGTATTTTAGATTTTTTTTTTTAGATTAAAGATGCCCATTGTGTGTGCCTTCCTTCTGTACACTAAAGAAAACACAGCAACATGAGTTGATGACTATCTAAGAATAATGTTGGAAAAATCTCTACTCCTAATTCTTTTAGAGAGAAAATCTTGTGAACAGTTGGCTACTTCAGAAGATAGGTTAAAAGCAAACAAAAACTGACACCAGAAATATAAACAGATCATAGTTCCGAGGATCAAGTTGTTTTGTGCCATTGTGCTTTGGATCTGACATTATCGAAATACCGCTAAGAGGCCCTTATTGCTGCGTGCTGGAGTTTATCCACACAGCCTTAAAATATTT
>PVJO010027550.1:0-19403 GCA_004026905.1 Hystrix cristata
AAAAAAAATAGTAAAAATGATTAGAGCTCATTAACAAATGAATGAATCTCTTTGATATACAGTAGAGCCTCAGTTCCTGCCCATTTTTGGGCCTAATTTCTTGTCAAAATATGAAATAGTCATTATTGTTCCAGTGCATTCAATTTCCCCATTAGTTACACAGATCCATTTTTTTTTTTTTTTTACTACCAAAGAACCCATAGTAGTTTAGTGCAATGGGACACATGGTATCTGAATTGGATTTCACTACTAGAAACTCTTACCAAACTGGATACTTTATTTCATCAATTTTCTTAGTCTCAATTTCAACATACACACTCTTCTATTTTTATGAGTTTTCTGCTTAATAATACTTATAATAATTATATTTGTATTTTGTTGGTTATAAATCCATTCAAATTGATCTTATTCAGAATACTTTTGAAAATTAATCTTTAAGTGCTTTTTAAATATATATTTTATAGTTCAATATTTTACATACTCATAGTCCGAATAATTTCAGAACATGACTACCCTTTTTTTAATATTTAGAAGCAATGTTAATAAAACTGGAATTTCATTAAGAATTTAGAGAAGGAAAAATTATACTAGTTAGTATATTAAATTAATTATGGTTCATTGGTGATTAAGGGGCTCAGAACTAGAAGGAGGGAGATGCATTGAAATTGTTATAGATGACTTTTGCATCTGGCTAACAGGGGATGGATTTATCTTACTATAGTAAAGACTGGACAGAAAATATTAGATAGCTTTTTTTGGAGACTGGAGGATAATGCATTACAGAATTATAATCTCTGAGAAAAAGGAAATAAGTGAAGTGAGCGGGTAATCACACTAGTTTTATTCTTGCAGGCACATTCCCAACCACAGTGTTGATGGAGAAACCCTGAGTGGAGCATGATGATGCACAGAGATGAGGAGGCAGAGGTTCGCTACAGGAAGACTGAGGTAGGTAAACGCTGAGGGCAGAATTCTGGACAGACAGGAGTTACGCAGCAAAGCCTCTAAGTAAGTACATACTGCTTTGTGTTTGGCTTCTGCCCATCAGTATGATGTGTTTAAAATTTATCCATTTCAATTGTTTATTTTACTGTTAACTAGGATATCACTTCACTAATATATCACAGTTTGCTTATTCGCCGCTTTGTAGACATTTGAGTACTTTTCAGTTTTTCGTTATCATCAAGTACTCTGTTATGAACATTTGCTTTTTTCATTGCATTTATTAAATCATTTTGTGTTCATTCCATTGTCATTCTTGTTTCTGGATCTATCTGAAGTAGGTTTTCTCCTGCCTATGAGTTGCATTTTGGGTTTCCCATTCTAGAACCCATGTTTCTGTGTATGCCTCTTAGTGTTCCATTGGTTTCTACGGCTGGGCATGACGGTTCACACCTATAATTTCAGTTGCTCAGGAAGCTGAGGTAGGAGGATGACAAGTGTGAGGCCGGATTGGGCAATATGATAAGATTCTGTTTTAAAAACAAGAGCACAAACAGAAGTCCTTTGGTCTTACATCACATTGTCATTATAATAGTTCTCAATAATTTGCTGTTGGAAACAAATATTTCAAAAAATGGCCCTGGACATTTGTCCTTTAGTCTTTTTTTCTTTCATTTTCTTTTACCAGCATGTTGTTAGGTTAGATTCCGGAGGGATTAATGAGTAAAATGGTCAATATATGTGTGACTTTGCCAGCTGCTCCTAACTTCTGCTTTCTAATGGTTGTACCGTGTCATTTTCTAACAATGTTTGAATGTGCCTATATTTTTGTGACTACCAACAGAACAAGTTGTCACCCACCCCTACCAGTGTAGATGAACGATAGTAATTCATTGTGGTTTTCAGTTCTATTTATTTTATTGTGAGTGATTTGAGCATTTTTTTCAAATGGTTAAATGTGTTTGCATTTCTTTATCTGAGAAGTCCCTTTGCATGTCTCTAGGAAATTTTCCTCCAGGTTTCCTAACTACTTTCTTCTCTCTTGGAAGCTCTTCACGTATTAAGGATATGAATTATGCATGGCAGATATTTTCCAAGTTTGTCATTTTTTAATGTCTTCTGGCACAAAACCAAAGAAAAGTTTGTCAGACATGGTGCGGATCTATAAATCCTGAATCTGATGAGGGCTGTAGATAGAACTATGTATATAGAGGAACTTTTGGGAAAGTAACCATGTTAGATATCACCATATAATTTTAATCAATAAAATGAATACTACATAAATTCTTTTTTTTTTGGTACCAGGAATTGAACTATACATAAATTCTAGTGTTGTTTTCTTTTTTCTTTTGGGGGGGGGTGCCGGGGATCGAACTCAGGACCTTGTGCTTGCAAGGCAAGCACTGTAACCAATGAGCTAAATCCCCAACCCTACCTATACATAAATTCTAAAGGAAAAAAATATAGTTTCAGAAACAAAAAAAAATGGTGCAAAAAAAAGTACAGTAAAGGGGAGACAATGTCTTAAAATAGGTATATCATCCATTCACGATGGATATATCCTTTATTTGGATCACAATTCAAATAAACTCTTCAACAAAGAAATTTTTGTATTTAGAAAACAAATAGGGGAATTATAAGTACTTACCAGATATGATTAAATGATCAAAACTGGTGGGTTCTACTGGAATAGTAACTATAGGCAGAGGAGAAAGAGAATAATCATGGAACGTGGTTAATCACTCATTAATAAATCAATTGCAGCTGGGAACTGAGTAGACTTGGAAATCGAGAGTAGACTTGGAAAACATCAGAAAAATATTTTATCAGAAGTCCAGTTAGTGTATTTTGAAGACCCATCAACATACATTGCTTTAACATGGTATAAAGACATTAAAACACAAGTGTCCTACAGCACTTTATTATAGGATATTTTTTAAATGTTATTTTTCTAATAAAATAATATATTGATTAAAATTGCTATTCAATATCTATTATTTTATGAAAGTTATCTTGGTGTTCTAGTTGCCACAATGTCTTTGAATCAGTATGAAAAACACAATGAGTACAGATAATCTCTAAAATTGGGATAGATAAGGAAGAAGGAAAAGGCAAAATAAAAGAAAATAGAAAGTGGAGACAGGGACAGGGGAAAATGAAGAAAAGCAGGAGGGCAGGGAAAAAAAACAGGGAGATAAACATAAGCTTGAGTAAGGTTGGGAACTTTTTCTATGAGGTTTATAAATGTTTCTGTATCAAAAAGGTTTACAGATTGCACTTTCTGAATAAATTCTGCTGAGATATACGTGGGAATGACATTTTTATTTTTATTTTTTATTTTTTGGGAATGACATTTTAAAATAATTACTAGAAAATGGCTACTAATTTTAGTGACTACTAATTTAAAAAGTGACTACTAATTTTAATGACTACCACTAAAATGGGGCTTTTAGGGTTAAATAAATAAGTTACGTACCTCACTATCAAATATAATTTTACTCTAAGGCATGATACATCCTATGGAGTAAATTAATTACAAAGCACTGTGTAATTAAGGAGGGAAAGACCAAAATATAACATTTTTACAGCTTTATGAATTCAGCCTTTGTCTTTTTCTAGCACATGTATTTGTTCTTAAAAGGGAAGTGACAGTGTTTTAGATGAATCCACAGAGTAGTTGTTGTGACATCCTGGGGAATCCTTGGGAACTGAAATAAGAATGACTGGAAGTTGAGAGTTGTGCATTTGTCACTGATATTAGACCTGTTGCTTACTATGATTTTCATCTTTATCACTGAAATAGAATTGTAAGACCCACTAATGGTGGATCCTCTACGCCCAGAGCCGCACCAGCTCAGTTCAGCTGGGCGTTCCTGCTCAAGCTGACCATATCAGTTCACCACAGTGTTGTAACGATAGATTCCATAGAATAAAGTCCAGTTTATTTGGAATATCAGCAGTCTCATTTGGAAATTCAGCAGGTATTGGTCTCTAGATAACACACCCTTCTTCTTCTTTTTTTCTATTCTATTTTGTATTCCTAATAAATTTCTAGGTATGTTTTCCATGTGCATGTAATGATTTGGGTGTATTGAATTCAGTAAATGAATATACCAGTATTCTATGCCATACTTTGCTGACTACTAATCTATTGAAATGTCTCCCAAAGGGATTGCCATGGCATAAGATTTTAAACTCACATGAAACCATTTTGTTTCAGTTAAATTAGTCTTTGGGTTATGGAAGTATTTTAAACAATAAACAAAATTATTCTGCTCTTGATGTTTCATAGAAGAAAATCAATAAAGCCTTTGACATGTATAACAGGAGGAAAAGGAATATTATACAGGATATAAAAAGCTTCGTATTATAGTTAACTGATGGGCCACAACTATAAATGATATTGGAAAATGCATCAGCTAAATTAAATTAAGTCCTACATGCTCTGAATTTGCTCTAGCAATTTAAAGAGGATTTCCTTACTTCTTCCCTAGGGAAAGTGGGTGGGGACTGTTTCACGCAGGCCAGCCTCCTCACCATCCATCATTTCAAAGGGACATATATCGCCTCCAAAGTGCTTAAAGGCAGCTGGAAGCAAGTGTCATTTTGAGTTAAATGCATTATTAAACTGTTGAGAAATTTCACATCATGGGTCATTTATTTATGCTAAATTGGGTCAAAAGCCTCTACGCTTGCCTAGATAAATGAAAGAGAAAAGCAAAACTGTCCTGTGGGAAGTAGTACTTTGACAAGCTTTTTCAGGGTACTTATTTATTTATTTATTTATTTATTTATTTATTTATTTACTTAATGTAGCTGTGGGGAAGGACAGTGTTGTTTGCTGTCTTTGTATGTATGGTTTTATGTGTATGTGTATACATATGGTTACTTTAAAAGGTAATCAGACACTGTACAAATATGATCTTCTCTGACAAGTTTAGTTAGATATTCACCATTCAGCTAATGCCTTTTGAATTAGAGTTAAAATTAGATGTGGCAGTAGAAAGCACAAATAGTAAATATTCATTTGTTTGGGTGTGTTCTGTGTGACATGCATTGTATAAATAGAGTGCAAAAATGGATTTTGTGGGGGGCTATAAATCAGAAGTTCTGGAACCCTACCCAGCATGGCAGAAAATACCTAACTGACTCAGATTTATATATTTTACAACGAAGTGTGGATGTGCATAAGAAAAAGATTAGGTCTTTCACAATCTAAAGGAGATCATAAAGGTGGGTGACCTGAGAAGAATCTCAGTGATCTGATACTTCAGTGATGCGTAATGATTTTCCAGGTGTAAAGTCTAGTTCCAGTATGAAAAACAATAGCACAAGAGAAGAAAGTGGGGCATTCATAGGGGTGGATTTATATTATCTTCCAAAATATTTTATGCATTGAAAGAGGGCACTATTAATAATTAAGCTGAAACAGGATGTGTAATCCACATCAGCCCCAGGCAAACAGAGACCCAAGGTTAACTGAGGTGCATTCCTGTCTCTGCACTACTATTAATGCTGATTTTATGGTCCTTTTAAAAGACGTTTCAGGCACAAGCATGTACTTCATGCCACTGAAATGTACACTCCAAAACTGGTAAAATGGTAATTTTTAAACTATGCATATTTTACCACAATTAGATAAAGTATAGTCCAGAACCCTAGAAATGTAGGCATATCCTTCAGGTAACCACGTACAAACATGGTATGAAGAAACAGGCTGCACAGGTTCATATAACTGATTCTGATCTGAAAGATGTATACTTTCTGTTTTTATGAATTTTTATTTTTTAGTAAATGGAGGAATCTTATGATTCCATCTCTGTGATTAATTTTATCGAAACTTATTTTTTATTATTTACATCCCTGACATTCAGGAATAAGAAAGAACTAGAGCAGAGACATGTAGATAGAATTTTCCTGAATGATTAAGCCTTTTATATTTTCTACAAGCATTTTTTGATTGTCTAATGAATTTTGTCATACAGTCAATGATTTAGTCACTGAAAACTGAAGTCTCATTTGAGACCGTTCAATTTCTTGAGCAAATTAAAATGATAATGCCTGTAGCTTTTTTGAGATATAATGCACATTGTACAATTTACTCATTTGAGGTCTAAAATCAAAGAATTTTTAGTATATTCACACTGTTGTGCAACAACTATCAAAATCTAGCTTTGGAGTATTTTTATTACCCAAAAAGAAACCTTGTAATCATCAGAAGTCACTCGGCACCCACCTCAGCAGACACTTAGACTACCTGCAGAGAGATACTAATCTATTTTCTGGCTCTATAGATTTGTCAGTTCCTAACTGACATATAGTTTTAGTTACTAGGTCCTTTCACTTACCATGTTTTCAAGTTTAATCTGTATTGTTGCATGTATAACTACTTCGTTCCTTCTAGTAATTAAACAATAGTCCTTTATATGAATGTATACATTTTGTGTGTTAGTTTTCTGTTCAAGGACATCTGGGTTATTTTCCCTCTTTGGTTATTATTGTATTTATTTTGTGTATGTATCTAGAATGGAAAGGCTAGATGATACAGTAATTTTATAGTTAAACTTTTGTCTGTTTTCCAAAGTGACTATACCATTTTACATTCCCATCAGCAGTGTATGAAAGTTCCAATTTTTCCACAGTCTTGTCACTTGATATTATCTACTCTTTTTATCATAACCTTACTAGTGTGTGTGAAGTGATATCGCATTGTGGTTTTGATTTGCAGTTTTCTGATTCTTAATGATTTTGAGCATTGTTTTATGAGCTTACTGGTCATCTGCATATCAATTTTTTGTCCCTTTTAAATTGAGTTCTTTTTCTTTTTGAATTGTAAGTGTTCTTTATATTTTCTAGATACAAGGTACTTAGCAGATATATGATTAGCAAATATGTTTTCTTTGGATTTTTTTTTTCACTCGCATTTTGTTGTTTCTGGTGCCATTTTAGTTGGACACTATACTTTTATTTCTTTTTTTTTTAATTTATGGAGGCCTAGTTAAGTCCTGCCATATGGTCTGTGTTAGAGAATGTTACATATGCACTCAAGAAGAAAATATTTTCTGCTGCTGTTGAGTGCTGTACAGGTGTCTGTTAGGTCTAGTTGGTCTATAGCATTGTTAAAGTGTTCCATTGCTTTGTTCATCTCTAGTTTGATTTGCTGAAAGTGGAATATTAAAATCTTCAACTACTGCAGCAAAATCATATCAGTTTCTGTTTCACATGTTTGAGGTTCTCTTGTAGGTGGAAATACACATGTTTTGTAGCTATTATATCTTCCTGATGGTTTGACTCTTCATTACAAAATATCTCTGTCTCTCTCTAGGACCATTTCTCTTTAAAAGTCTATTAATATAGCCACCGAAGCTTGCTTGAATGTTTACTGTTTGAATGATATTTTCTACTATTTTACTTTTAATCTATTCATGTCTTTGAATCTAAAATGTTTATGTATACTCTGTAGACATCCTATAGTTGAATTATGTTTTTTCTAATATGTATGGAAATTTCTAATTCATTCAATTGTAATGTTTTTATAGATCAATCTGCGCCACTTAACTTTCTGTTTTTTTCTATTTTTTTTTGTTTTTCTCTTCCTTTGCTACTACTTTCTTTTGAATTGAATGTATACCATTTTAATTTCACTAATTATTTTTTCACTTTTTTGGTCCTTGCTGGGCTTTGTAACATTATACATCTTAAAACATCAGAATCAACTTCCGACTGTTAATAATTTAAATTCAGTGGGATATAGAAATGTTACTTCTATACCTCTACTATCTTTTACTCTCATTTTGTTTTGTTATTCTTAAATGTATTACATTTACATGTGATACTAGCCCAACATTACATTGCTATAATTATTACTTTATGTAACTTTGTGTCTGTTAAAAAGGCTGAGATAAGAAAGGAGAGAAAGTATAATTTTTATCCTAACCTTATTTACCATTTCTAATTCTCTTGATTTATTCCTTTTTGAGTTGCCATCTGGTGTCATTTCTTCATTTAGTATAGCTTTGCTGCCATTCTCCTCTGTGCTGTTATTGTCAAACATATTGCTTTTGTATTTATTATAAGCACAACAGAATAATTCTATCCTTGCTGTCGAATGCAGTTACTTTTGAAATTAGTCAAGGAAGAAAGGAAATGAAATATGAATATATACTCTTTTTATAATTGCATAATTATCTTACAGGACTCTGTTTTTTCATGAAATACTTCCTGAGGTTACATGCTTTCATTCTGAGGAACTTCTTTGAGCAGGTCTTCTAGTACAAATCTCTGTTTACATTTGTCTCTGGATGTCTTCTGTTTGTCTGAACTTTTGAAAGATAGTTTTGCTGGATGTGACGTTCTAGTTGAAATAATTTGAATATGTCACTCCATCTCTTCTTATCATCCATTATTTTGATAAGTAATCATCTGTTAATAATACTGAGATTTTTCTTACATGTGTTGACTGACTTTTCTCTTTCTGGTTTAAGACTTTTTTGTCTTTTGACATTTTTATTACAATGTGTCCTAGTGTGTATCTCTTTGTGTGCCTCATATCAGGAGTTGGTGAAGTGCAGCTGTTTTAGTCACATTCCTGTCATTGAAGCACAATATTTCACACTCACGATGTAAAGGAGAGGTTTATTTGGGATCACAGTTTTTAGAAGATTCAGTCCATGGTCAGCTGGCATCAGACCAGGAAGGGCATAGTAGGAAAGAAGAGCTGGGCAGGTTTTCCCTTCCTTGTTGTGCTGCTAGTAACTTGTCTCTTCTGATCAGGCTCCACTTTCAACCAACATATTCACCTGTGGATGTATCAGTGGATCAATCCAATGATGAGTGTAGCTCCCCTATTAATATAGCACCTTCTAAACGTCCCACTGCAGAACACATGAGCGACATTCTAGATGTAAACCATAACATTCTGTCTCTTGCCTTCAAAAGACTCATGTTCATCTCCTAATGCAAAATGCATTTAGTACATCTCTAAGAGTTGCCCAAGTTTTAACATTTCTAGGACTTCTGAAAAGCCCAAATCCGAAGTCCCCTCTGAGACTGAAGACAAACTCTTAGCTGTGAGCCCCTATGAAAATCAGAAAGTTAAACACAGGCTGACATACCACATAACAATGTAAACATTCCAGTTCCAAAAGGGAAGAATAGGGGGATAGAAAGGAAAGGGAAAAAAGAAAGACAGAAACTTGGTAGGGCAAATAATAAGTCATGTGACTCCAAGTCCTGTGTCTGAGTCAAGTTGTGGTGGGAGGTGAGCTTGGGCCACTCTATCCCTGTGGTATTGTTGGTTGCAACCTGGATGGACTTGCTCTTGCAGTGGCTCCACTTACTACCTGTGGCTTTCCTCAGCAGACATTCCATGTTTCTAGCATCTCCAACTTCATGGGGTCTTCACTGCCCTTTTTTTTTTTTTTATTTTTATTTTTTATTTTTTTTTGTGGTACCGGGGATCGAACTCAGGCCCTTTTGCTTGCAAGGCAAGCACTCTAATCACTGAGCTAAATCCCCAGCCCTTCACTGCCCTTTTTGCTTCACTCTTACAACTTCATGCACTGATTTCCCAGGGTCACATTGCTTGACTTCCCAGGCCTTCTTATGAAATCTGAGTGGAAGCCTTTATATTTTATATTCTGCATGTCTGTAAAACCAACACCATATGGATGATGCTGAAGTCTGCCACTAGCTTAAACAATAACCAGGCCACTTTGTATCATAGCTGCTGAGGGCTCGAGTGCCTAGATGGCTGAACTCTGGGAAACTGTTTCCTATTTGGCCCTAAATGAGTTGGGATCCCTGGGGAACTTTTTTCAATGCAAAAGCCGTTCACTTTTGTACATCTGAGCCTGGAAAAGGTGGGATCATACTGACTCCTGAGGTGCCCTCAAGCCATCTTTCCTGTTGTTCTGGTGCAACATACTTGGCTTCTGTTAATGCTAATCTTTTCAGCAGCCATGCTCTTTGCTCCAATTTAGGATACACACTAGGACACTTTGCTTCTATTTAGTACTTCCTTTCTGGTAAAACTCCAAACTTTTAAAATGCTTATTATGCGCCTGATTCTCACTGTAAACCTAGCTAAAAGCACCCAGAAGTCCACAGCCTGAAATTTGTGCAGCCTTGAAATTTTCTCTTCCAGATTATTTAGTCTACTTTCCTTAATCTCAGTCTCCCACAAATTTTTAGTAAGTGGGCAAAATAAAGACGTTTTCTGCCATAGTATGATACAGATGGGCTCTCATCCAACTGCCAATGGAGTCTTTGTTCCCAGATGAAACATCCTTAGTGTGCACTTTACTGCCAACATTCCTATCAGCACTCTGGTCTTCTGAGCTCTTACCAGAATCTTTCATCAAGATCAGCTTATATCATTCGAGAGTTTATATAGCCAGCATCTCTAAAGTTTTCAAAAGTCTGCTGATAACCACTTCCAAAGGCTTATAAACCACATGACCACGTGTAGTCACATCAACAACTGCACTGTTAGTACCAAAATGTGTATTTGTCACTTTCATCATCTCTGAGGCACAATAACTTTATCATACACCTTAAAAGCAGAGAGGTTTATTTTAGCTCACACTTTTAAAGTATTCAGTCCATAGTTGGCTTGCTCCAAAGCAGGAAGAGCATAGTGGCAGGGTCTGACAGACTAAAGCTGCTCACATCTTGGTGGTTGGAAAGCAGAGAAAGAAGGTGGGATCCAGGGATGGTTATATATCTTTCCAGGCCTTACCCTTAGTAACCTACTCTCCCAACCGGGCGTACCTCCTCACAGCATCTTTAGATATGGATTTATCAGTGCCTCCATGATCCAGTCACCTGAAAGTTTTGCTTCTGAACCCATGAGGCTTTGGGGGGCTTTCTAAATGTAAACTGTAATAAATCATTAATATTTTTCATAAAATTTAAGAAGTTTTCAACCATAATTCTTTGAAAATATTTTCTCTGCTTCCTTTGTCTAGTTTCTTTTCTACACATCCATGATCTTTTCGTTAGTAAGAATTACTCTGAGTGTCAGTTCATCATTCTTCATTCATTTTCCTGTTTTTCACTTTGCATAAGTCCTTTCATTAAACCTTACTCATCATTGTGTCTGTTAAATCTACTGCTAAATATTTCCAATGAGTTCTTCATTTCATCTATTGTACTTTACGACCACACATTTTCTACTTTTTATTATCATTTCTCTATCTTTACTAAATCGTCTATTTGATGAGACATTGTTATTATACTTGTCTTTGATTTCTTTGATCATAATTGCCCTTAGTTATTGAAATATACTGATAATAGCTATTTTGATATTTTTTTCTAAGTCTGATATCTGGGCTCTTTAAAAAGCAATTTCTGTTGCTTTCATTTAGGGAGCATTTTGTTTGTTTGTTTGTTAAATAAATTTTTGTTAAAATCTGGATATTGTACATAGTACATTTCAGATATTCTGGTCATTAACTATCCATTTGTCTCCATTGTTAATATTGTGTTGTTTTGTTTTGTTTTATTTTGCTTTTGCGTGATTACTGGCTTCACTGGGCTATTTTACTTAGTCTGTTTCCCCACCATGTTCATTTTCTGATATTATCCGTAGAGGGCAGAGCATTGAGCATTTTCCAAGTTTCCTGAAATGGCAAAAGTCTTATTAGTGTTCTCCGTATCTTTCTTTTCCTGATTTCTGTGTTAAGCTATCTGCATTAATTTGAATCACAAAAGGGTGTTAGCCTTCATTAATTGTCATTGGGGCCCTCCTTTTGCTTTCAGTAATTCCCTGATAACATAAATTGCTTCATAATCTGATTCACTTAAAATCAGACCATTTGCAGGTGCCATGTTTGAGCCCATATTTTGATGTTTGTGCTAAGGAGAGTTTTTCTTCCTGCCTCCTTTTCTGCTTTTATCTGTAAGCTTCTAGCTGATTTACAGTTTTGCTCTTCATTCTCTAGGAGCTACGGGCTTTCTCTTTATTACTTATCATACCATCTCAATGGGGTCCTTAGGTTTGAACTTTTCCACAATTTGTTTCAAATAAAGTCAGTTCTTTTGGAGAATTAATTGCTCTTATAGTCTATAGTCTATTCTGACAGCTCATCCTACCTCCTAACCAAAACCTCTGTATCATTGCTGTGGAGATGAGGGAAGAGACAGTGCCCCACTTTTCATGAAATGATACCCTTACTTCATAAATAGAGCACTTATGTGGGGAAAAGCTTATATTCTTAGCTTGTCTGCCCTAATGTATAGCTTCTACCTTATAAGCAAGTGGAATCCAGGGGACTTGGGGCTACTGTGTTCTAAGTTTGTCACAGTAGGGTCATACTTCCACCTGTGAGCAGGGACTGAGTGTAGGGAGAGAACCCCGGTCTTGTATAAAACAGAGGTCTTGCAGCACTGAGCTGAGGAGATAAAAAGATCGGCAGGCTGTAGCCCCCAAGGAGATAGGATGACCCTCAACTGAGAGCGTGGGCAGAGGGAGTCCTGTGTTCTTAATTGCATCCAATGAAGAAAAGCCTCCATGATACTTAGTGGGGAGCTGGTCTTGGATTGCATGCCATACATTTACTGTTACGAGATTTAGTAGATTTTCTTTTTCAGTGTTTCTTCATTGGTCCTATTGTGGTGGGAAATTTTCCAAAGATTTACATTACTTAAATAGAATTCTTCACCAGTTATGGCTGCTTCCCTATTAAGAGTGTCTGCATTGTTCCTTATGCCACTATTTTAGAAGTTGTCTCTATGATTCTCTCCTGAAAGGAATTTATCCAATCTAGAGGCAATTCTAAAATCATTTCTATTTTAAAGTAAAAGGAGCCTGCATTTGTCAAAAATAAATGAACAAAAAGAACCCTAGTATTCTCACCACAACACTTTTCCCTCTTCTCCTCTTTTACTTGTACTATGTGCTTATTTTTTGGTATTATTACCAGCACCAAGCCACTCAACAAGCACTGAACTTTGCAACTCATCTGACCGATTAAAACACTAATATGTGGGCTGTTCTTATTGTTTACTTACTTGTTTATATACAAATGGTAAAGCTGAATGAAGGGTATAATATTATCTGAGTAAGATTGCATTACATGCCCAAAGAGGTAGTTCTGAGTTTTAATGAAATGCTGTTACTATTATAACTGGCATTATAATAGTAGAACTAGCCAGTTCTAGCCATCTAGAAGAAATGTCAGTGCTAAAAGCCAGGTACCGTTTTACCCCTATTTAACACATGAGTACATGGAAACTCAAGGTCACACAGCAAGTAAGTGGTAGAGTTGGAGAGATGAATCCCAGACAGATTGATTCCAAAGTCCCTGTGTTTAATTGCCTCAGTGTTTCACAGTGCTCCAGTGTTAACCAGTGTTAGAAAAATTTATTAATGCAGTATTTTTCAAAGAGTAGTCCAGGATCCCTGAGGTCCCTCATTATTCTTTCCCCAGGGATTCATGAAACTATTTCATGTAAAACAGGAGTTTCATAATATGAAGACATTATTTGCTTCTTTCATTCTAATTCTCTCACTGGTGTACAGTGGGGTTTCTGGAGATTACGTTGCTCTGACTGGGAATGCTAGGTGGCTCGGTGTGCTTGTACAGATGCACCTTGGCTTGGGATGGGGTCACATGCCAGTGAACCCATAAATTCGTCTAATACACCTGTCTTACTGAACATCATAGATTAGGAGCACAGTATACCACACAGCCGTGGTTTTTCACCCTTATGATTATGTTGCTGACTGAGAGCCACAGGTTACTGCCACTGCCCAGGACTGTGGGGAAGTATTGCACCACATATTGCAACTTGGGAAAAGATTAAAATTCAAACTTTGAAGTATAGTTTCTACTGTATGTATACAATTCTCACACCATTGCAAGGGCAATATATCATAAGTCAAACCATTGTAAATTGGAGAGCATCTGTATAAACTTGTATCTTTCTCTCAGTTTCTACAGCTGGTATGTTAAACATTGATGGATATAACACACACAAGCAAAAGACCATTGGAGTCCTCAATTCTTAAAAATGCGAAAGGGTCCTAAGACCAAAAAAAAACTTTAGTTTGATAACCAGTGATTTAATTAATACTACTATAATTTATTTTAAAGTCATGTAGGACTACTATTCTGCTTTGTTTCTCTGTAGTTGACATTTTAAAGATTCCACACATAAATCTGATTACATGGTACTTTTTATTTCTCTGGAGTATATCACTTAATGTGATGGTCTTCAAATTGTTCCATGTTGCTGAAAATACAAATACTTTGTATTTTAGGCTAAACAATATTTTACTGTATGGTGTGTATATATATATATATATATCATACAGTAAAACACATGCTTGGGAGGCACTGGGTCTGAATACTGTACAGTATTTAATTTTTCTGCTTATAGCAAAAAGGAGTTCCTAATGATTTTACATTACTGGAATTTTACTATAACATTACATACCCCATTTTTGTCTAATTTTACCTTGCCTATTTCTAAATTTAGAGGTATATTATGAGTTTAATTGTAGTGACAATATATTCCAGTTGCCTAATATGATGATACATTCCAGTTGCTTAATACCATTATATTTTATTTATGTCAATAAGTTTTTTGGGTATCTTTTCCAGATATTTATTTGTTCTCTGTTTTTTGAGCTTTTAATTTTTTAATAATAAAAATAAAAGTAAATGTAAATTATGCAAATGTAGTACATTTCTTATGATAATGAAACTGGTCTGAATTAGCACTTTTCTAAACCCATTTTTTTCTCACTTCATTTATAAAATGACACTCAATATAAGATAGCAGAACATCAGCTTCTCCAATTGTATGTTTTATGTGAATTTCACAAAAGGAAAGAAATACTTAGCTGCTAGGGATTATTGGTTTTTCTTTCTAGTTACTCGAAGTATGGTAGTTTCATCACAGTAATTGATTCTTCATCCCTTGGGAACTAGAGTAGAACTCTGATCTCAGAGTATCTCACTGAAGATTTGAGAGGGATCTGGGGCATTTTATGTCAACTCCTGATGGGAAAGAGTATCAGTTTGCTAGAGCCACCACAACAAAATTTCACAGACTGAGTAGTTTAAACAACAGACATTTATTTCATGGATTTAGAGACTAGAAGTCCAAATTCAGGTGTTAGCAAGTCTGATTTCTTCTGAGACCTTCCTCACTGCCTTGTAGATGGCTAGTTTCTCCTTTTGTCCTTGTTGTTTTTTCTCTGTGTGCCTGTATTCCTGGAGTCCCTCTGTGTGTCCATATTTCCTCTTCTTGAAGAACAGTCATAGTGGGCCCGCCCTAATGGCTTTAATGTAATTTAATCACTTTCCTGAAACACATCTCTAAACACAGTCACATTCTGAGTTTTGGAGAGTTACAACTTCACTGTATGAATTTGTAGGGGAACACAGTTCAGTCCATAGCAAGGGTGGTGGTGGGAGAGGGAGAAGAAATTTTCCTGGCAAATAAAGGCAAATGTTCTCAGTCAAAAGTTGCATGCACTGAGGGCAGGGGATATGGATAGATGAGGGTAAAAAGGTGTCTACTATTTATGCAGACAAAATTCTGATGTTGGCATTATTGATTCATATATAGTGCAGTGCTTTTTCTTGAGAGAAAGTAATAACCACTAATATACACAGTTGCGCAAATTTACCCAACTATAATTTACATAGGCACTGAGATTTAAAACCGAATGGAATATCCAAAGGGATCATAATCTATTGGGGCATGGTGTAACCAAGGTAATACTCATTTACTCTCAAAGGAGGTAGAACAATGAGATGGCATCGGGAGAGAAGGGGAAAATACATAGCTGGATACTTGAATGGTCAGATAGTGAAGGTTTTCATGAAGTAGTGACTATTGAGATGAATCTTGGAAAGAATAGAAATACATAAAATTGAAAAAAAGGTTAAGACAGAGACATGGAAAAAAATTTAATGTGGAGTGCTGCATGATGGAGGCAGAAGGGTAAACATGCAAAGGTGAGGGTGCTGCATTAGAGTGCTTAATTGTCGGATGCTTCACTGTCAAGTTAAAATGGTCCCGCGGTTTTTAGCAGAGATTCTGGTAGAGTAGCAGCTCTAATCTTCACCACTTAGATTTTAAACCATGCAGTGAATTTTTTCACAGGTATTTTGCACTTAGTGATACTTTCTGAGGCTTTTTCCTCTCATTCTTGTTCCTCTTATAGTTTTAGCAGAGCAAAATGCCAGAAAAGGCAGACAGCAAACTAATTTTTCTGTAATTAGCAGAAAGCAGTAAAAAGAAGAAAAAAGTGCTTTCTCAATCTCTCCCCATCTGTGTCTGTCTGTCTGTCTCTCTCTTTCTCTCTCTCATGCACGCTCCTTCTCTGATACCCCCCCACACCTTCTAGCTCTGTTTGAGGAGGAGCCCAAGCTGCTGGCAGTTGAGAAAAGCTGTGCAGAAAGGTTTTTGATGCCAACATGGCTTGAATCCCAGAGTCATGCATATTTCTTCCAAAAGGGGTTTTGACTCCAGGCTAAGAAACTCCACCAAGTTAAAAAGGAATATTCTCCACGAAGTGTAAGCATTTGCATTTCATTCATCATTTTGCTTTATCGCAAGATAACTTTGGCAGAGAATGAAAAATGTAAGATACTGTTCCCTTGAGAAAGAAAACAAAAATCATCCATTTGCCTTTTGAGACTTAAAGTGGTGTGACTGTACAGTTACCACAGGCGGGTGTGGAACTAGCTCTCTGGATGAAAAGGAACCTGTTTACTTACGGTGCTTGCCTGCATGGATGTGCTGTCTACACGGCAATCTAAAATGAATATGTGTAGAAGTATATAGACTTCAATGATTGTAAGCTCTACAGTATAGTGAAGTTAAGAGTCAGCACTAATTGTCCCAAAGAGTAACATCTTCATCTGTAAAAGAAATTTAGAAAAATATATTATAGAGGAATTGGGCAAGGATAGTATAAGGTAAGATGATATAGTGCTGAACTCATACAGATTATACTTGTATTAAAATTATTTGTTGTTTACCTGAAATTGAAGTTTACCTGATGTCCTGTTATTTTTAGTTACTAAATATGGCAAACCTGGGTCACTACATTCTAACTGGAAGTACCAGAACTCAAGCAACCTGATAATTCAAAGCTTACGTCTGTGAATTGTGCACTATTAATAGAAATCTATATGATATTTTTAGAATTTCCTTCTCTTTGCTAGCAAAATTCTGAGGGACTGTGGTGCATTTGTTTGCAGTATAATTAAACGCCCAGTGTTTAGAAATCCTAAAATATGACTTTTGACTTATCAGTTGTGCAACTTTACTTGCAGTACTTTGTGAGCCTCAGTCTTCTTGTAAAATTGGGGTTGTTTTTACCTCCACCAATACGAGTTGACCATCTGATTTGTACCTGACACTGCATAAAAAGAGAAACAAAATATTTTTTTAATTGTCATAAGGAAGCACCAAGAGTCACTTGAACAGCTTTTGAGCTGTTCATTGCCTGCAGCCTCACCCTTGAACAGCCTGAGTCTTTCTTCCTTGGGTGGTTGTAGGAAGTATAAACCATGGGACCCTCACCCCATCCTGTACCCAAACTACTATGAAAACCCCAAGCCAACTTTTTTCCCTGATCTCCAGTCCTTTTGGGACCAACTTGGAAAGGCTGCTCTGATCTTCTGAGACTCATTTTATGTAATTAATGTTTCATATTCTGTGTGTGTCTGAGCTTCAGCATCAACATCTGAACTCAGTTTTGGGTGTGGGGGTTTCTGTCTTACTCTGTTTTCTGTTGCTGTAACCAAATACCATAGACTAAGTTTGTAAAGAATAAAGCCTTATTTAGCACGCAGTTCTGATGAATAGGAAGTCCAAATTCAGGTGGTCACATCTGGTAAAGTTCTTCTTGCTAGTGGGGACTATTTAAACAACCCCAAGGTGATGCAATTCATCACATGGTGAGAAGGACTGAATGTCCTATCTCAACTCTCGCTTTCTCTTATAAAAGAAAATAACATAGTCACATTAAGGGTTCACTCTCTCACTACTTCACAATGTGGATTAAATATCAACATGATTTTTGGTAGGACATTAAAACCAAAGCAGAGTCTATCCTTTCTCTTTGGAGTGGCTAAAAACAGTAGTTTTTTTCCTCCAGTTCAGAGATGAGAAACTTGAGACTTAAGCAGAAGAATTAATTTACCTCAAATCACATAATGTAGTAAATTGTGGATCTAACTTTGAATACCCTTTTAACCATCAAGCTATGGTATTATAAAGATGAAATGAGGAAATTCATATGTGTTTAGTATAGTACATGACACATGTTTAATGTCTCATAAATACAAGCTAAATCTGGATAGACTGAAGAGGTTAGTGTGTGGAAATCAAAGTGGATTATGGATTTGCAGTGTTTTGACATCTCCACTGAACTCTGATCTTTCTTAGAAATAAAACCTTTATTTCTAAGAAAGATCACGTGGAAAATGCACAGCTTCTATCAACCTAAGACAACATGTTTATTTTCCAGTCTCATACCTTTCATCCCTGCTTGTTTGCTGGAGGCTGCTGGCTGGCTGGCAGCAGTGACAGCCCCCATCTGTCACTGGTGAATGGTGAGCCTTTGCTTGCCTGTCACGGAGACTTGTGGGATGTATCTTCTAGTTGGAGACGGTGGAGATTCTTCTAACTTACTTGTGAATCCTGGTTGTTCTCTGCCTCACTGTATAAGGTACAGGGAAATCTACCTGGGGTGGACCAATATGGTCGATTTGAGGAGAACACTCAGCTGGACTGAGTTGGTGTGATTCTGGGTGTAGAAGATGCACCTGAGGATTGCTTCTGACACACCATAAAGGAGGACAAGAGCAGAAGATAGGGGCCAGCAGTTTTCCAGGAGAAACTCTTTTGTGGCTGTTTCTCCTGAAGGGAAACTCAGTCGTTCTCTTTGCAGAAGGAGTTCAGGGCCTTGCTGTTGTCGATGATGGCTGCTGTTTGCTGCAGGCGAGCTCTGGTCTTCATCTCTGCTGTGAGCATCATATCCTGGTTCCAGTGTAGATTTCTTCAGCCATTTAGTACAGGTGTGGACATACACAGGACAATGCCATGGGCTCCCAGTTCTTGATTGGATCTTTTGGGTCTCCAGTGCATAGACATTCGGCACTCTTCTTGCATTTGGCTTACGGGTGAATGTTGTAACTTGAAAATGTCCTGTGCAGGCTAGAAGA
The DNA here is from genome assembly GCA_004026905.1 of Hystrix cristata. Lineage (NCBI taxonomy): Eukaryota > Metazoa > Chordata > Mammalia > Rodentia > Hystricidae > Hystrix > Hystrix cristata. Next base: position 19,137 of record PVJO010027550.1, read on the forward strand.
TGCAGAAATAACTCCAAACACACTCAAATATCTCATCTTTGACAAAGGAGCCAAACACCCTCGCTGGAAGAAAGATAGCCTCTTTAATAAATGCTGCTGGAAAAATTGGCTTACCACATGCCGAAAACTAAAACTAGATACATGTCTCTCACCATATACAAAACTAAGATCGAAGTGGATCAAAGACCTAAACATAAAAACAGAAACAATAAATCTCCTAGAGAATAAAATAGGAAGAACTCTCCAAGACATAGGGGTTGGAAAAAA
>PVJO010027551.1:0-19460 GCA_004026905.1 Hystrix cristata
AAGTGAAAAGTGACTATCAAATGAACTCCGAAAACTACAGCTCATTTAAGAAATTCAGGTTTAAGGTGGGAAAATCCCAAAGTGAAGCCTAGAGTATGATGTGACTTAAAGCAAAAAAGTGTTCAAAAGCAATAGATTCATGTCAAAATGACAAGGAAGAAAACCCAGAGGGGCTCACACTGCAGTAAAGTGGATAATATGGGCACAGAAAGAATATATGGCAAACATATTTAAATGGCCATCCATGAGCTGGGAGTGACTCCTGTGAGATAATGAGGGGTACAAATGAAAGCATTTATTTTCAGAAATAAATCAGTTAGTAAATATAGAAGGAATGGTAGTATTAGAAAATCACATTGGCCCCCTGAATGTAGTAACCAGACTAGGCTGTGTTTTTTAGTGAGTGCTAAAACTTTTGGTTAAATGAGTTTAGAAAATAGGACATTTAGTCAAACTCAGTTGATTCACTTCCACAAATTATTTACTAACTTGGTTTTATAGGGGAAATGTATGTTTATTAATAGAGATATCTTACAGGCAGGCCCTTCACCAAACAATGAAATTAATTATCACTGTTACTGTAACAATGTGGTATCTTGTGGCTGCTGTTTTATTGGTAATAAAATCTACCAATAACTTCTAAGTTATTCTTTTCAAATATGTTTAACCTGAATCCATTTATGAGAAAACAATCAAATTTCAAAATGTTTTCTGTACTTCAAGATAACTTGCTTGGAGCCCTCAAAAAAAATTATGTTGAAAAACAAAAGAAACATAAAATATATCACTTTTAAATTATCAAAGACTAAAATGTATAGCAATCAAATACATTGACTCTTATATATTAGAGAGTTAGGATACATTTTTAGAACAATTGGAGATATTTTGGGTGATAAATGTTATTGCTAATTTTCTTTAGTAGAATTATGTTCTTATCCTTATAAGATACATGATGGAGTGTGTAGGAGTGAAATGTCATGATTACTGCAACTTATTTTTCCACTGTTCAGTATAAAAAGTCTGATACTCTACACCCATGCAAGAATAAAGTATGATAAAATGCCAACGAGTTTTGTATACAGGTGAAGGATAGTCAAGTGTTCCTTATACTCATCTTTTAACTTTTTTATCAGTTTGAAAATTTTCAAAATATGAAGCTGTGAATAAAAGGATGGCCAGAGGCAGAAGTAATGGAGATCATCAGGAAATGTACTGGTCCAAGCTGTTGACTGACACACTTTGGGATTGCAGTGCAGCAAATGGATACTTACAAGCTTTCAAACATAATCAGCCCTCTGTATCTGTGGGCTCCACATTTGTGGAGCCAAACAATGGTAGATTGAAAATATTCAGAAAAAGAATTTTGTCTGTACTGAATATGTTATGTATTAGTCAGCTTTCCATTATTGCAAGGAATAACAAGAGAAAATCAGCTTACAAAGATAAAGGGTTTAACTTGGGCTCATAGCTTCAGAGATTCTGGTTTCTGATTGGGCAGCCCCAAGTGAGGGTACAAAACTACTCACATCTTGGCCAGAGAGCCAAAGAGAAAAAGGAAGGGCCTGGAGTCCCACAGTCCCTTTCAAGGCCACATCCCTAGTGGTCTTATGAACTCCCTCTGGTCCCTACCTCCTGAAGGCTCTTTGACCTCTCGATAATGCTGCCTTGGACAGCAAACCTTTACATGTGGATGTTTGTGGGACAGTGAAGACCCAAATGGAAGCATGTACAGACACTTTTTCCTTGTCAACATTTCCTAAACAATACAGTGTTAACAACTACTTACATAGCATTTATATTGTACTGGGTATTAAGTTTTCTAGAGATGACTTGAACTGTATAAATGAGCATAGTTTATCTACAAATACCATGCCCCTTTGTACAAGGGACTTGAGCACTTGTGGATTTTGAGATGGGATGGTCCCAGAACCAGGACAAGTGTACATTTTCTTCTAACGAGATGACAGAGTTCCAAGGATACTGAGAAAAGGTCTTCATTTTGACCAGGAGTGAAAGCCTTACAATTTTTTTGCCGCATCTGCTGATCTTCAACTATAGGTTAGAAAGTTCTACAAACTTCTACGTGCATTGTAGAATTAGCACATGAGCAAGGACTAGGGCCCCCACTAGTTGGGGAAGACTGTCTCACTGGCATGTTTCAGGATATAGCACCAGTGTCCTTCCTCCACCTCACTCTGATGTTCATTATTTTCTTTGGCTCCATAATCCCTTTGTTGTCAATTCTTTCTTTTTCACTTCTTACTCTGCCCCTACCACAAAGTTTGCAGGAAGGTCTTGAATAAAGAAACAAACAATGCCCCCTGCCCCAAATTATGTTTATCAGACAGTAGAGATATCAAATAATTTTATAGCTGTTTCCTTTATAGAACTTATATAGGACTTTGTCCCATCTGCAATTTTTGGCTTATTTTTAGCCAAATTCCAATGGAAAACCAATCAAGCTCAAGCTAATCATTTGAACTGACTTTGTAGCAGAAATATCAAAAGTGAGTAGGATATGAAAAGAGAGATCTAGGGTTCTACAAGAAATTAACAACAATTCGCCATTAGCCAATTAAATTGGGTAAGTTATTTATCCTTCACTGCAAAAGGCTTTTTAAAAACAGAGCACAAACTCACTTTTCTAGGCCACCAAGTTTTGTTGATGAAACCAAACTCTCTGGAGGAGTAATATGCATATACTGTCTTCTCTTAAGTGATTCAGAGAAGAAGACCCTAAAGATAACAAAGATAACAAGATAAGAAGACCCTAGATATTGGCTATAGGGAAAAGGATTTAAAAATAATAGGAAAAGTTTTGAAAATAGTTCCATGATTCACTTGGGATTTTAAAACAGTATGGCAAGACTTAACCTAAAAAGTATAGAATAAGCTCATTTACCCTAATAAAATTTAAATTAACCTTGAAATAACTTCACTATTTCCTCATTTTTCATTTGGAAGTAAATACAGGGGAATGCATTTATAACACTGGGGTAAAGAAATGGACATGATTTTTATGTGTTGCCAATTGTATGTGGGCATCTCTCTTGTGAGTATTCTGCCTAAGGCCATTTCATTATGTGATTTATTTAATGTTTCTTGGGATTTAGTTTGACCAATAATGTATTCAAAATGCATTTAATGCTAGGTTGAATTCACTTAAGGATGCAGTGAGCCCTTGCCTATGTTTATAAACATGGAATCCCACCCACTTAGTCAATGCTTGCTTTGGGATTCTAGAGAACAGAAAAATCTTACTTTCGTGCATTGTGAAATAACAAGATGATGCAAATACTGTATTCTCATTATATACAACTAGACTGTTTTTCATTGCAACTGTTACATATTATTTTAATCCAATTAAGTTAAACAACTACTTTTGAAAGTAGCTGTGGCCAAACCATGTGCTGGTTTATGTAGTGTTTGTAGAAATGAACAAAACATAATTTGAAACAGCAAAGACTTTTCAGCCACACACAAGATATAAAACTGACCATCTGTATCACACAGTGAATCTAAGATGAGATATCTGTGTACTTCTAACTTCCTTGGGGTCAGGATTGCTAATGACTTTGAGTAAGAGAAAGCACTCAAGAAATGTTTGTTGAATTAGATAAGTACATAAATAAATATAATACATTAGCACTGAATTTGAAGAATGAAAAGGGTGGAATGTAATATTACACGTGTTTGAGGATGCAGGGACTCATGGAAAAGGTATAACTTGAATTGAAACTTGAAAAATAAGTAGGTCTATAATAGACAGAGATGCCTAAAGTGAGGTGGGTACACTGACCGTGGAAAGTATGAACAATGGCCGGTGGCAAATGGGATGATTCAGGATGCATTTGGCTGTGTAAGGTGTAAGTGGATGAGCACTGGTGCTCAGTGAGTATCATTGTTGAATAAGCACACAAATGTACACAAGACTCATGCTGTCATTTCAAAATTCAACTTGGGTAGACATGAGGAATGATACTTGAGAAGAGTTTTTCTGTGAAAGGTGTGGTCTCAGAGTTATCCTGAAACACTGAGAATAAGTTGGTTCTAGATATCTCTTCAAAATTGTTCACACATTGTTTTGTTTGTAGGGTATGTACAAGTAGGTATTAACTCCCAACCAGTGGCTTCCTGAGGGTGTCCAAGTACCTGTAGCAAGTGCCTCTTGGTCAGAAATCTGCCTGAATATATTTAATGTTTCAGGGGAGCGAGATGTTTACTAAGAGCAGAGGGATCTTTGACTTAGAAATGGGAAATTTCTGAGAAACTAGATGAGGAAGCCTTCAAAATATGCAGGAGACTGCTGTAGGACAGCCTGGTGTGCTGTAGGAAACAGGGTTAAAAAAACAAGCATCAGCCATCCTGGCTTCAAATCTGGGTCCTGGTTTTCACTAACGATGCCATTTTCAGATAGTTTCTTAAATAATTTGAGCCTCATTTTCCCCCTCCGTTGTACAATGCCACAAAATGCCTCTCAAAATTGTCGTGAGGATTAAATGAGGTAATGTTTATACTAAGCGTCTGACCCCTGGTGCATGCTTAGTACTCCCTTGTGGGCAAACACTGAATCAATTATGTCATAATGTTTCCCTTAGAAAATGGAATACAAACACGATGAATTCTTTCCATGTTGCAGTACTGTCAGTTTATCCTTGTATACAATATTTCTCAGAAATGTTTATAATTTATCTGTCTTTCTGGGGTCTTATTCAAGACTGTACCCAGGAGGAACCTAATAAGTACGTCTTAAAAATAATTTCCATCAACACTTCATTCTGAATTCACTTCTATTCTAAACCACTCTGAACCATATCAATATCACTGACAAGTTTCGTCTGTATATTGAATTACCAATTTGAATTGATAATGTGTCAACTTGGAAAATATTATTCCTAACAGCTTTATTAAATAAGCAAACACCAATCATGTGGTTTGCAGTTTAAAAAATAGAGATAAAAACTTCTCCCTTAAATGGTCTTCTATTGTTTCACTCATTCTACCAATTGCAATTTCAGTGTGTTATTTGGGTTATAATCATGTTGCCAAAATCGGCAAGGATCAAACAGATATTTGCTGTACATTGTGTCTCACTTAATTCCATTCCTGACCTCCTTACTCCTGGGTCTCAGTATTCTCCTTTTTGAATATGTTTAATTACTTCAATCACTAATTTTTAAAGTATTTTGTTCTTTTGTGCTCTTTGGTTGTCCTTATACAACAAGAGGATAGTACTGCCAGTACAATGGAAATGAGAGTGACTTTTTTTCTTTATGCTGAACAAAAGAAAGCCTTTGTTTTTAAAGTCTGGAAGCAAAATTACTGGACTCTGTTCTAATATATACTTAGTAGCTTATACCAAAATGCAGCACTCCTTTGGAGGATAAGGGAGTCAAGGACATTTTATTCAATCTATAGGACAATGTGGTGCATTTCCATTATAGGACTGGATCTTCATCTCAGGATCTTGAATAGAATGCTGCTTACAAAGGAAAAACAAACATTGTCAGCTGGTTAAATTTGAGATGCTGAATGAAGTTCATTACAATGTTTGTAACACTTTCATTTGATCTTAGAGAGATTTTCCTACTCTTGAAGCTTTGTTTCTCAAGGCTTTGTTAAAATAATCAAATAATTATTTAAAACTATATTGGAGGTATCAGACTTAAATATTCTTGCTCTTAAATATTAACTTCATTTGTATTGGTAGGTGTACATAATTTGTATTTGTTAATATTTAGTCAAAGACTAATTCTATGAGGAACAGAAATTGAAGCATCTTCCTATAAGTTGATGTAGCTAATTGAGAGTAGAAAGGAAGAAATATTAACAAGAAAATCCTTAAACCTGCTTTAAATGTAATAAGAGGAGATTAGAAACTGGAAAACACAGAAAACCAAGCTTGAGGTCACTTGCCAAGGGGAGGAAGGTGGCACTATCACTCTGGACTATGTAGTCTGTTTGTCCTGTTTTCCCCAGCTGTTTACTTACAATTTTTGTATCTTATCTTCTTATATTTTGGAAATTTATCTTAAATCCTAAGAATGAAACAGAGATACAAATCTATAGTAAAAAATAAATTTCCATTGTTTGGGAAAGAAGATAATTAATAAGGAAGAATTAAACTTTCTTCTGTTTGCTCTGTGAAAGTATTTTAAACATGGACCTTTTCAAAGGCATATCAAAATACAATATATAATATCTTAATTTTACTTACTGAGGTAAAGAACAGAGTAATTTTTTACTTTGATGTTGCATAAAAGTTTAGGACAAAATGTTAAGTCATAGTTTTGTAGCAACAATTGCACTACACTGTACCTTTTGCAGAGATCCTTTAGATAAGGCACTTAGATAAGTAAAATTTTGAGGCATGGAAATTTGCATTTGTCTTACAGCAGTGGTTCTCAAAGTGTGCTCATTAGATAAGCAGCATGGTGAGTATAATATCCTGGTCTTGGCCCATACTTACAGGGTAAATCATAGGCTTCCCATTATTCTGAGGCAGGCTCAAGTTGATAATGACCATCTTACACTCTCCACTGTCTGTAGGAGTAAGCCTAGGTATACCTTTCACATCTGCTCTATTTTTAAAATCATGAAGGAAAGGAAAGAGGAAGGAGAAGGGAAGGGAGGTAAGAAGAATTCAGATGTGTTATGTACATGTACCAACTCCTTGTAAGGAATATCATTATATATTGCACACATGTACTAATAAAAAGAAAAAATTACAAAAAGAAAAAATCACTTAAAATGATGCAACCTTATTAAATAAAACTTGAAAGATTAAAAAAAAATAGAAGATGAGAAAGAAGGAGAGAAGGTGTATATCAGTCAGTTTTTCTGTTCCTGGGACAAAATCCCTGACACGTGTAACTTGAGAGATTTATTTGGCTCATGATTTCAGAGGGTTCAGTCCATGCTTAGCTGGCTCCAAGGCAGAAATGGCATCTACAAAGACCTAATGAAGGAAAACTCCTCAAACCATAGTAGCTGGGAAACAGAAAGAGTTGAAGCTGGGGACAAGAATACACCCTTCCAGGTCATAGCCCACAACAGTCTGCCTCTTTCAATAAGGTCATGCATCCTAACAGCACATTCAGCCATAAACTCATCAGTGGACTAATCCAACTGATGAGTATAGCGCCTCCATGGTCCGGTCATCTTCTGAAGCCCACTTCTGAACGCATGAGATTCGAGGAGACTGTGAGGTAGATGACAAGGTTAGAAACTTGTGCCCCAAGCACCTATGTGCAAGAATTTTGTTTTCCGACATGTGAAGTATTCATTTTTATGCTTAGGATTTCTTCCCAATGCTAAACATTTAAAAACATCTGTGTATTATAGCCTGCATTTGTAAATGGAATAATAGTTTTCCATATTATAATATTAATGTATAAATTTCATTTTCAGATCTTCCAAAAATTCTGTTCATTTAACTATCTGCTTATTTTGGGGGCATTTAGGCTTTACAGTCATATATTACCCTTTGGTAAGTGAATGCATGTATGTTTATATATATGCATGGAGCATTTCCCACATCTTAAAATTCGTCCCTAATAGTGTCTTGTAATAGACTCCCTAAGTCATGGTGAATGATCGTATTGTAAGATGCATCAATGGGTTCATATTGTCTTGACTAATTAAGACTCAAATATTTCTGAGGCATGCAGGTTTAGCTCAGGAGGCAATCAATTCTATGTCAACCTTCAGTGTTTTCTTTTTTCTTTCTTTTTTACCCCAACTTATTGCCATTTCTATAACATTCCTAAAAAAATTCCTAAATTTTGTCCCAAGCCTAATCTTTTTCTAAATTTGTAGTGTTACTTGCATAAAACTTCATGCGCAGGTCTTCAAAGGGAGCTTGGAAGGGAAGTTAGGTGAAAGGTCAGAACATCAGTAGATTTTTTATGTATAACTACAACTTGCTCTTAACAATGTTCAATTTTTTCCCCCTTTTCCCCTCAGTTTACTTCCATGTTCATATTTAAAGGTCTGTGCTCCTATGTTAACCTGTGGTGTCTTTTTAATAGTCTTCCTTCAGTTGTAGTGAAACTCTGTCTACCCTTTTTTACTCAATTTTTCTTTTCAATATCCTGTGTAACACTTTCCTTTTTCTCCTTTAAATTTATTTGCAGAAGATACAATGTTTATAATCAATGGAGGTCCATGTAGCTGATCTCCAAGCCTGGTTTAATACTTTTGCTAGACCTACCTATTCATTGAGGAGTTTGTAACCAATTAGAAATCCCATAATTTCTTATTTCATTATATTTTCTTGATCTTCCTCATTTCTTCTCTGTGTCCTCATTTCCTACTTCCCTCCGCTCTGCCCAAACATTACCTCATTGCTGACACTTTACATAGGAACTCAGAGGATAAAGATGCAAGCATCTTCGTATTCCATGTCATTGAATTCTTCATACAGTACTTAGGTTTGCCTTCTCTATGGCTATAGATTAGAGGTCTGGAATAAGAGTGGTATTTAACAAACAGAGACACTGCTACTTATTCTTTCTGAAATGCATTTGGAATGGTTGCCAAATCAATAAACTTTGAAGTCATCTTCCTTTTACTAAAAGGGCACTTTTAGTAAATGTACTAAAAGAAATTTGGTTCACTTTCAGATGAGCAGGGAAGTCCAATATAAAAAATTCACTTCTATGGTGACCTAAGAGAGAGAGGATGTAGCTTTGAAAGGGCTTAATGTGTACTCAGTGGATAATTTATATGCCCAAAGAACCTCTATCAAGGTACAACAAGAATTTAAGAAATTGGCTAATATTAATAATAACCTAGCCAACATTTTTGTAACCTATTTTCCTGTGTTTATATTTTCTCAATGCCCTCGTTTTCTTGTCTCCAGCTTTTACTCCTAGAAAGGTCCAAATTTCAGATGTAACTGCTCAAGTGTTTTCATGCTTTTCCCCTTAATTATATGCTGAGAAAGCCAATGAGTGAACAGAATGGGAGAGATGACTTCTGTAATTAAATAAGACATATACTGGCTAAGTGACATCTTTTTCAGTACCTATAAAAAGTAGAAATCAACTAATTAAGTATTCAGTGGATGGTCACATCGCAGTGTTACATAAAGGGAAAAAACATAGGCTTCAAAGTTCAAAAGAGGCTTGGTAATATTTTCAGAGAATTAATCATATCAGGTGAAAGCACAATAAAATAAATTATTGTTTCTCAGGCTTTTGGCAAGATCAAGTGTAAAGTAACTGAAAACCCTGTCAAAAATCAATTAGCTCATTGTTTCAAATGACAGCTTTATAGAAATCTATTTTAGAAAGAATTCTATAAAAAATCATGGTCCTTAAATTTCTGACAGTACTGAGATTGGGATCTGAAAATTCTCCTATTTGAAAGCAGACAGAAACGCCGTATAAAATAGAACAAACATCTTCACATCTTCGTAAATGCACAGTTCTGCTCATAGTAACAGAAGGGAAACTGACAGGGGCCAACATTAACAAGGAATTTTAAAGTAAGAAAGATGTGAGCCATGAGTGGTTGGCCTGAGGGTGTTTTCCTGTTCTTGCAAAGCCTTAATTTATAATGGGTGTTCAAGCATTGGACACAATACTTTCGGTTTTGTTGCAAGAAACATTATACCTGACCTGCTTGCACATCACCAGGACTTCTTTGGAAGTTTCTTCACTGCATCATTTAAAAAATTTCTCAGCTCCTCAACATTTTGTTCTGAAGGGGCTCCTATGGCAAAGGAGCTAGAACCTCTAGTTTCATGTAACCGTCTCTTTTACCTCACAGTTGGCATGAGGAATTGCAATGAGGGGTGAGAGGTTTACATACAACCTTCTACCTAACACCAACAACTAGATCTCTCCCTTGTCCAGACAAAATGAGTTTGAGAAGACAGAACCTCTCAAACTCATCTACCACATATGATGATTTTAGCTCGAGCCCTTCTCTTTTCTACTATGACCATTTGTGCCTATCATGTCCCATCAGGTATATCTGTATAGAACGCTTTGGGTTGATTTTGGGTTACAAGATTCAAATTTCTCTCACTGAGCTTATAATTCTCAGAAAAACCACAAATTGTAGTTTGTTATCTCTGATCGTGTCAAAGGTAATTAATTTGGCTTCGTTTATCCAGCGTGCAATGGAACCACTGATTGTAGAAAGGGTGTAAAAAGCAAGAAGTGATCACTGTACAGATTTATGTGAGTCTCACATCAACCCAGAAAATATTTTATGAGATTATCACTGTTTATCATATTGGATGTATCCTTTTAGTTAATATTACTTACTTTTCTTCTCCTTGCCCTATGTGAGTAAAAGCTGGGAGAGACATGAGCAAGATTCCCTCATATTATGCTCTATCAAAACGCTACTCATTTTCATGGGACTATATGATATATAAAGAAAGACGCTGCAATAGGCATAAATGCTAGTTACTATGAGCAGTCTGGTAAATGCGCTTTTGGTAACCAGGGTGAAGACAGGGGGCAGGAAGCACAGAGGCAGGTTTTTGGCGTTAGATCTCTGAGTCTGCTTGTAGTAGGTACTTTTCAAAGTTTTGCAAGGTTTGCATGTCAGAGGTTTGCAAGGGAGCAGATTTAATACAGGACAAGTCCAGGTTACAACATTCGCACACACAAGGCACATGTAGGAAGAGCACAGAACATCTTCCCGTGCACTGGAGACATAGAAGATCCAATCAAGGGCTGGGAGCCCACAGCAATGTCCCAGGTATGTCTATGTCTGCACTAAAAGGCTGAAGAAATCTATACTGGAACCAGGATATGATGTTCACAGTGGAGATGAAGACAAGAGTGCCCCTGAAGTGAACGGCAGTCATCCTGCGTGACAGCAAGGCCCTGAGCTCCTTCTGTGATGCAAACAGTCGAGTTACTTTGGGAGAACCAGCCGCAACAGAGCTTCTTCTGGGAAACAGCTGGCTGCTGTCTTTTGCTCCCGTTCTGCTTTATGTTGTGTTGGCAATAACCTTCAGGTGGCTCTTCTACACCCAGACCCACACCGACTCAGTTCAGCTGGACGTTCCTCTCAAATTGACCACAATAATAAGTCCAGCGCACTGCTGAACTAGTTATTCTACTAAGAGAAAAGACTGTATGTGTGTGATAGTGGCGGGGGCGATTACACTTCGTATTCTTAAAGCATTCCTCATAAGAAATCAGGAGATGAAAAAATAAAAGCGGAGGAAATGAACAGAGAGATTAACAGTGAACAACTGGACTGAGACGTTGAAAGCCTTTATATCATTAAGGTAGTGATTTATTCATTCAATAACACATTCACTGTGGTTAGGGAAGACTGGAGAAACAATCCGTTATGAACCTCTGTACGTGTACCATGAGACACTATCGATTTCCAAAAATTTTACATGCCTCTCCCTGAAGAATTTGGGCAAAAGGTAATTCCTAGGCCATTGCTTTTATCATTTGGCTGCTCCTCACGGCAGTAAATGAAGTGCAAATCTGAATACAGACAGATCACTTTTCTTCCAGTGGGGCCCACAGTTAGGTAGTTTTTCTAAAGGAGTATGTGTTTAACAAATCTTGACATTTGGTTTAGTGCATGAATTAGCCATTTCGAGCATGGCTTTGATCTGTGTAGATGCTAGCTCAGCACTGGGAGGCTATGTGGGTTGTGAATAGCCAGGACAGTTCTTAGCAGAGGCAGTGACCTGGGAAATTCCTTCTTGACCTTTCTGGCCTTGGATATCCTCTTATTTCACAGAGCTTAACGCTCAAGTATGTATTGAAACACTCAAATCCTACTTCAGATTGACTCTGAATATTAAAATAAAAGGTTTCTAAAAGGTAAACATTGATTTTGCAATTTAGCAAGTAACAGATGCTGACCTGTAAAACAGTAAAATTTACTATGCTTTTTCTAAAAAAGCTGAAAGTCATTACAGTTTGGAAAAGCTTTCCTAAGCCTGATGTGTAGAATGTCAGGAATTTTGTGAGCATGCAAGAGAGGAAGTACAGCCATGGCATTTGGAGTCAGACACATTTGGGTTCAAATGCAAAGTCTCACCTTTCTCATCAGGAAGATGGGAAACGAAAAGGAGCTCCTGTGTAAGAGCACTCGAGGACGGAGAGTGTATGTGAGACATTTAAGTACAGAGTCTCACCCCATCCCCGCACGTAACAGACCAATATTAACATCATTTCTAACACATTTGTTTACACTTTATGGTGTTTTGCCTTCCTACTGAAACACTGAACAGTATGCTGTCCACTCTCTCTTTAAACTCAACCTCTCAATTTCTGCATCCAGAAAGAATGTCCCATTTAAAATTGAGATCACTGCAGATAAATTAGCAGTAAAACTGTGTATGCAACAGAACAGGCTTTTAGCAAATGCTCTACCAGAGTGGAAGCAGGTTCGCTGTTCAGAACGGTTCCTCACGCCTGAAAAAAGACTGGCTAGCAGTAAAACCTGTGCTTTTCCGAATGTGCTGGTGACGAGTACTGTGTACATTACAGAAGGTTCTGCATCTTTTATTTTACTAATTGAAATTAATGAACAGTTGTTAGATTTGTCTTTGGGGTAAAACACCTGCTTCCCACTAGGGGGCTACAAGGGAATGGAAATAGAATGCGGTACTGGCCTGCACTTTGCACTCACCAGGGTCAGCATGCGTATGACTGCTCTTTTTCTGAAAAATAATTATTTTCTAAGTGTTAACATTTGTCTTATAGAGGAACATCCTATTAGGCCATTCACAGATCTCTTCTTTGAGTAAGTCAGAGTGATGGTGGATATGCAGAAGGTGAAGCCTTATTTATGGTTATACAAGCTCCTTCTGCCCCCCAAATAGAAAAAAAAAATGCAAATCTGAAAACAGCTGGTACCATGTAGTTAATAAATTGCACAGTTGTGTTATCATGCCAAGGCTACTTAAGTTCGATTATACATCATTGTGATAATCAGGCAAAAAAGCCCATTATTAATAAGTGTAGCTCTCAGTGCTCAAGTTCTAAGATCTTTTGAAAAAAGGTGAACAGGCCTAAAAGATACTCAAGGCATCAAAGACAGCAACAATGGTAATTTCAGTCATACCTCTGTCTGTGGCTTAGGTTGACATACTACAATACATGTGCCAAATGTTGTTTTGCTATAGATTGGAATAGTCGTGGCTCATTTCTTTGTTCCTGGAGTTGTCATTCGAACTAAGACAGGAAATCGACGCCCTTAACTCATCCTCTGACTGAACTAAAATGCTGTTTTTAGTGACATTCCGAGTGGTGGTATAATTTTTCCTTCAAAGGAGTCTGGCTTTATTGATCTCACGTTAAGGGACTGGAGGGAGGCGATTGTTGTCACTGGCTCTTGTCTCTGTCTGTACAGGGATCAAACTTTGAGAGAATGGGATTTGAAATGCCATTGGGAAAGCTTGACTCTCTGAAAATATCTGCACATCAGAGGCAAATGGATTCGGTCATGGCATACAACTTCTGTAAGTGCTTCTAGCCTTTTTAAAAAATGTCAAAGCACATATAGAAAATGAAAATACTAACTGGTATAGGTCAGTGAAAATTCGAAATTATTTAGGGTGGTGATGTTAACCAAAGTGTTGAGAGAATACTAAGCCTCTAACTGGAGAATCCAAATAAAGTCTTGCAATTTTATACTTATTGGGGGGAAATTAAACTCAGGGCCTTGCGCTTGCTAGGCAAGCACTCTAACCGCTGAGCTAAATCCCCAGCCCAATCTTGCAATTTTAAATGAGAAATTTTATCTTGCTTCAGCGAACACAACTATTATTTTATTTATATCAGGCTTTTCTCCTTGAATTAACCATACACAATTCTACGATTTTAATGACAATATCTTCAAATTTTTGATTGTTGTCATTGACAAGAAACTTTGTTCCTACCAATAGATAGTACAATTTCAAAAATAAGTATTATAGCAACTCAACAATTTACAACTGCAGAAATTAGATTTAAAGAATATAACTAGTACCCCATTTTATTGACAAATGCAATATTGAAATTCTTGTGCTAATGAAAGAGTCTTTTGAATCTAAGTGTTTAAACATAATGGTGAAGTTCTGATTTGCAGATCATGCATGTGTGGTTAGAGCAGGCACCCTTTGTTAGCCTGCAAACCACTAAAAAGACACAACTAGCCAGAAGTATCTACGTTATGTGGTGAGTTCAATTGTCAGGCACTTCACGGAGTGAAGTTTCTTTCTCCCCCAGTTGACTGTGGTTTGGGCTGCTGCTTTGGGTGATTCTCTGTATGTTCCCTAAGCAGTGATATTGTCTTTTGTGAAGGGTGTAATTACCTTTAGGTTTAATCACAAGCACCAGGGTCAGCAGTTAAGTGCTGAGTTAATTCTCGGTACTCACTGCCTGGAGTGGCTGTGGAGAAGGTTGTCTTACTGACGTTTTTTTTTTTTTTTTTTTTTTTTTTTTTTTTTTTTTGGTGCTGGGGATTGAACTCCGGTCCTTGTGCTTGCAAGGCAAGCACTTTAACCACTGAGCTAAATCCCCAGTTTTTTAGACTGTTCTTGAGGAACCGCAGATAGAGATCTCTTGGCCAGAGGGAGTTTACTCTGGGACTCTAACCAGCTAGGCACCCTCCCAACAGCTGCTCATGACCAGAGGGATTGCACATCTCACAGTACCAATATAATTCTTCTGTAAAACACACAATTTGGAAACGTTTAATAAAGATTTCCCCTAGGGTCTGTGATAACTGATTGAATGTTTATATAGACTAAATATGGGTTGGCAATGAAATGTTACTCCTCTCCTAAGAAACGGAAGAGGACTGAGGAAAAGTACATAACATAATTATCTGATTAATTTTTGTATTTCCCATTCCTAGTGAACAGAAGGAGTTCAATAAATATGTTTTGAATGAATGAATGAATCATGAAAGAGGTGTTTGCTTCCAACTGTTAAAAAATAATCAAGGCAGTTGGGAGGAAGAAACCTCAGAAGCCCTGAAAAATATGGCTAGAATAGTAGCTTGATTCATTAATTTGGCAAATAATTATTTAATTATTATTATATACCTGGCACTCTTCTGGGTGCCAGGGATCTCGTAGTGAACGAAAGTGTCATAAGAATACAGTGATGTGACAGAAAAAATACACAATATAATTACATTCAAAGTACATGTCGGCTGTTTGTGTGTGGGGTGTGTGGAGAAAAGTAAGGCGTTGAAGAACAGAGAAAGCTAGAGAATTAAGCTTTGATAAGGGAGTTTCGGCAAGATGACATCTGAACAAACATCTAAAAGAAGTGAGGTGCGGGGCAATTGCATGACTAGAAACGGAAACAGAGCTGCGAGGCCCCGAGCCTGGAGCATGGCCTTCTGTCCACAGGCTGATGAGGGCAGTGTGGCTGGATGGGAGTTAGCGAAGAGGAGAATAAAGGAGACAGTGGTGGTCCAGATCCCGCGGGACCTCTGGGGCCCCATAGTCAGTACTTTTCTTCTTATGGAAGCTCATGTAAGATGAGAAGCCATGGAGTAGCAAAGTCATAAGCAAACATGTGACATGACTTCTGTTTTAATAAGACCCCATTGATGGCCCTGATGAGGATTAACCAAAAGAGAAAAAAAGACGGAAGCAGGGATACCAATTAGGAGGTTTCCTGCAAAAATTCAGGCAAGAGGTGGTGGAAACCGAGGAAAGGAGGGCTGCAGTGCAAGTGACGAGAAGGATTCAGATTCGGGATAAATGTCAAAGGAGAGTCAAAGGTTTGCTGGTGGACTCACTGGGGAATGTGAAAAAAAGAGATGTCAAAGATGACATCCAGGTTCTTGTCTTGAGCAACTGAAAGAAGCTGCCTTGAAGATGCTTTAATTTAATCAGCAGAAGCACACCTAAAGAAATTGTTTATTAATATGGAATTTAAAGAAAAAATTCAACTATATGTCTCTAGCAATTTCTTCTTTTGAAAATATTTTATTAAACGTGACATACACATAAATTTAAAAGTATAATGAAATGACTTCAATAGTAATCAATATTTCATTGGTCTTATATCTCTTATTATCCTTCTGCTCAATTTTTATTTTTTGAAGTATTTTAAAGCATGCTGACACTATGCTTCACTAATTGACAACGAGATTTTATGTGTGTGTCCTCCATTCCTTCCTTCTTCCATTCTGATTGAACCTATGCCAGACCACTGGACTCCCGTTTCATCTGGCTCCTCTATTCTTTGGTATTGGGTCATTAGTCTTTAAGCAGCTTCCTTGTTTTCCAGCATAAGATAACTGGGATTTAATTTGTTAATTTCTTGCACTAGGGTTGGAATTAACCCCTTCTCTTAGGATCTCTAATTGCCTTTAGTACATGTAGATACTCAGAGACCACAAGCTATATCCTGATGATCGTCATTGATGTAGATTGCCTTTGCCTCTAGAACCAAAACATTATAGGGAACACAGGGTATTGAAACCAAGGATTTGAGAGTCAATATCTATCCGGCATTTTGGTGAGGACTGATCTGAGGGTTTCTATGAAAATAGCACACTACTTTTGGACTCCAAGCCCCAATGAGACACCACAAACACTATCAGTCACTGTTAAATTCAAACACTTTTGGAAAAAATTCTTGGTTTTGTTTGAGAATCACTAAAATATGTCCCCAAATTATGTTATTTCTTCCTTGCCTTCATTTCTGTGCTTACAAAATAAATGAATAACTAAACAAATAAGGAAAGAAAGAAAGAAAGGAAGGGTGGAAGGAAGAAGGAAAAAGTGAGAAATATGAGTACCATTTTGGTATTACAGTTGTGTTCATGTTGGAAAAAGATGCCCTGAACAAAGAACTTAAAAACCTAGAAAGTAAATGAATACAGTTATTCATTACAAAATTACTAGCATTCTTACATTAGCTTAGTATGGATTTGTTAAATATTAGTGCTTATCAAAAGACTGATCCGGATGCACTGATATATTTTTCTTTCAATTTCTTGACATGACGGCTTAGAACCACTGCTTGGATTTTGGTTAATTTAACATTTTGGTTAATTAGTCTTCCGCAGACTAATTATATATTCCCTAATGGGTTCTCATTTGGCTTTCTTTAGAGGTATTTTTATTCACTGTATTTCTGGTGAAGTTCTTGGTGACACATAAATACTCTGAGAGTGAGAAGGATAACAGAGTGTCTCGAATTTCCTGTTTGCCTACTTTTTAATGAAGAGCTGATTCCATTGCAATTCCACTGAATCGGTGACAGAGTTCCCTTATGTTTCAGCTGAGCTTCATCTGGTTGCTGGCCAGAAAATCTAACTGAGCTGCTGAAGGGGGAAGGGGAGCTCCTTAGGTAATGGAAGTGACCATCTAGGATCAAGATACACTTGACAAGATGTGATTTAATTCAGACGGTTAAAAAGGGATTAGCATCAACTTCTCTGAATCAGTTGTTTCTGTTTTCCTCAGTGACCCTCAGCAATCACGCTGGGATTTTTGGGTTGTTTTCATTTGCTATATGGCAAGATGAATGCAGGGGCAGCAGACCTGACCTCCTCCAAATCCCAGCTGCAGAGATAAAAATTCTCTGGCGGTCCCAGCAAACATGCCTGAGTGTGTCTTTGCCTCTGATTGAGTTACATGCCTGTTTCTGAACTACTTTGGCCAAGGCAATTGAGCCCCTTATTCTTTTAAACCCACAAGATCCTATTCATGGAGAAAATCACATGAGGGCAGAAGGAGAGCCTGGTGAAGAGGTAGGTAATTTTGGTGGATTGTTAGCATTCTAGGGGAGAACGGATGCTCTCAGCAAATAGTAGCTAGTCATTTTGTTTCCTGGATCTGATCTTTAAAGCCTTGAGAATAAAAAGTAAACCCAAGCCTGGAGCCTGGCATCTGAAAAAGTCAATTCATTTCAATTTCAAAATTAAGGTTATTTATCACCTTCTAGGCACACAATGAATACAAAACCAAGAGTTTTTATGAGCAATTGATATCATTATTCAAAGCGCAATGACAACTACTTTTTCACACTGCAAACAATGAATACAGGAAATTTGCAAATCTACAATATGAATATTTAACATTCACCTTTAACAATGCCGTAGACTAAGACGAATAAGGCATTAGTGCATGAAGGGTCCTTTAGTTTGGTATTATATAAATTCATTTTTAAAAAGAAGACTTAAAGATAGTGCACTGACACCTCTACTTTTTCTTCTTAGTTTGCTTTTTTAGTTCATTAGAATATTTGATATTAAATGAACTTTTCTGACAAACAACCAAACATGAAAAGAAAGAACAGCTTTGCATTTCTAAAATAAATCATTTCTAAGAAATTTAACCCATGTAGAACAATGTTATTTGCTTACAAAGAAAATGGAATATATACCTTAATCTTCACAAATTAATCATAATTATTCTTTTTGATGAGCATAAAACCTAATAGATGTGGTATAGGTACACAATGGCATACTACTCAACCACAAAGAATCAATTTTGAGTCATTTGTAGGGAAATAGATGGATCTTGAAATCGTAATGCTAAGTGAACTAAAACAAACACGGAAGGATAAAATATTACATGGTTTCTCTCATGTGAGAAACACACGGTATAAATAATTTAAAGAACAAAATGAAAGAGAGGCGATGAGAAACAGAGAGATAGACTTTGTGGAGATAGGAAAGGGATCTGGGGAAGGGGGCAAAAGGAGGGCCTTTGTGGGGAGGAGGGGTAAAAGTAATCAAGATGCGATGTATATATTTTATATATATATTCCATAATTACATATATATCCCAATATGTATGTGGTTATGTATCACTATAAATTACCATGTATCACAATAAAAAGAGAAAATCTTAAAAGAAAAACAGCAGAATGTAAACTTCTGGAGTAATAGATTATTTCTAAAAGACGTTCTCACAGGAAGGGCCTTTTTAATTTTTAGGAGAAAAACCCCAGAAAAATTATTGGGATTGACAATAAAATAAGCCAGACAGGGTTTCAATGTCATTAACCATTCAATTGACAAACTTATGCATGATTTCCAACAATCGGTTGAAATTGTTAAACATGTTATCTTCAGTGAAAAGAAAACTAGAAATTTTGCCAACTATTTAAATGAGTAAAATCATTGTTTCTAGTGATGGTAGTGTAGCCTTTATAAAAACTTTCAATGATTTTGATGTTCTTTATACCAATTCACTTCTGTCTTGGATTATACATAAAATTCCTGATTATTCCCAATAACTTTCAGTGTTAATGTCATCTTCTGGAGGCCTTTAGAACAACATATGGAGTTACAGAGGACAGGCTTCATGGCAACTTAGTACTTATAAATAGGGCAGTTATTATACAGATATTTCAGAGTTAGTTCAACACAATGTACGTGATGTATCTTTTTTTTTTAATTTTTATTTTAAAACAAGAACATGTATTGGTACATTCTACATACAATGGTCACATTCATTACATTTATTCTGTACCTATACATGATACATCTTGGTTCTCCCCCCC
>PVJO010027552.1:0-19457 GCA_004026905.1 Hystrix cristata
AAAAGCCCAAAACAAACAACAACAAACCCCAAGTGAATGTCAAAAATCTATGAAAAACCAAATACCTGAATTTCAAAGAGACAGGATCCAGCCCTGTCCGTACAACTTGCCTCACCTTGCCTGGTCTCTGCTAGATGCTGGGTGAGGGGGAGGGAGAGGGCCCAGTGACATCTGCATTGTGACTGGCCTGGCTTCAGCAAGGTGGTCCCAGGTGGGTCTCAGCCTGATGCAGGAACCAGGCCCCTGCCCTATAGCCTCACTGCCAGGTCAGAACCCTGCATGTGGCCCAGACAGTGGGAGAGGATGGAGGGAACAGGGGGTTGGCACCCCTCACTTGCCGGGCATTGTCCCTAGCTGGTGGCTGGCGTTAAGTACTACCTGACCATGGACTTGGAGAGCACAGCATGCCGGAAGACCAGGGTCTCTGGAGACCATGTGGACCTCACCACCTGCCCCCTGGCCACAGGGGTGGAGCAGGAGGTAAGAGTGATGCCCAGTGCCCGGGCCCCACTCAAAGCCTGAGGCCCTCAGCTTGGCCACCCTGAGCTGGTCTGGCTGGCCTGGCAGAGGCCTGGCTGAACCTGCCCAGCCTGGGTGACTCAACCTCCAGGCCAGTGTGGGGTACAGGGAGGAGAGGCTAGGGGGTTGGCTGTGAAGATCTGGGGGCTGGATCTAGCCCCAGCCATTTGACTCCATGTCTGTGTCCCTGGGGCCAAGGATTGCCTGTCTCTGCCCCAGGGCATGGTGGCAGGCAGAGGGCTGTGTGCTGGGAGGAGGCAGCCCCAGGCTCACCCCTCCTTGTCCCCCATGCTGTCTCCACAGAAGCTGCGCTGTGACTTTGAGCTCCTTGAGGTGCCCTGGAAGAATTCCACTGAGCTTCTCAACCACAATTGCATGCAGCAGTAACAGGCCCCAGGGCCAGAGCCAGGGGGAGTGGGCACAGGGTGGAGGGCACCTCTGGGCCCCAGGCCACATCTGCTGCAATAAATGACCAGCCCTGCTTCTTGCACTGGTGTCTCCTGTGTGCCTCACTCCTTGCCCTCCTGCCCCCACTCCTGCTCCCAGTGGCCTCCAGGACCCCCAGGTGACAGGACACCCAGGTGCCCCAGGGCGGCAGCTGCTGTCTCTGGCCAGCAAGCCAGACAGCCCAGCACCACACACAGAGAAGCACAAACCTCCAGAGCCCCAAACAGAGCCAGAGCTCCCAGCAGTGTCTGGGGTAGGGAGGGTGTGGGAGACTAAATGGCAGGAGGAGGTTGATGTCCCCAGCTGAGCCTGGGATAGTGTGTGTGAGGGCCGTGCGGGCAGCCCGTGCCCTGCTGCTCTCAGCACCCAGGAGCAGCTTGGGGGTGCACTGCGGGGTCCAGCATGGCCAACCCCCAGGACATGGAGCTCCTGGCCCCCAGCACTCCTGCACCTGCATGTGGTCCAGAGCTGACCGCCTGTGCTGCAGAGCCCTGTGGGCTGGGAGGCCATGAGGCCAGGACAATGCCTCTGGTGTCCTCACTGTGGCCCACACACCGGGACTCACATGCCTCATCCCGGGCAAGGCCCCTGGCAGGTGCTTGCCCAAGTGAGCAAGCTGAAAACTGCTGCCCACAGGAGGGAGGATTCCCACAGGAGGGCTAGGTTTGCTTTAACATCATTTAAAGAAAACAAAGTTGCCACAGTCTTTGCCATTGGCATTTGTGGCTGTAATCCATCTTCTCACTCACAGAATCACACACAAAGTCACAGGTAGATCCCAGACACTGCAGAAATACTCCAAAAAGCACCAGCACTCACCAGCTAGCTACGCAGAAGCCCAGGCAAACGGAGCAGGAGTCCGCCCCAGGGACATGACCCGAAGATACACACCAGACCCTGAACACACAAGCTGGTGCCTGTGTGTCATGCCCAGAGGTATTCCCCAGAGGCACCAGTGTGCGCCCGTGCCAGGGACGGGGCACAGTAACCGGGCGCACTGGGGGCCCTGGATGTTGGCAGTCAGGCTGGGGCCAGCAGCACAGGGGTGGCGCATGGTGCACCCCTGTCCCTTTCCCTGCTCTCCGTGCTCCCTCCTTCCCAAGCCAGGGCTCACACCCCACTGTGTCCGCCCCGTCCCCTGCCCAATGGTGGGACCTCAGGAGCAGCCCCTACCCTTCAGGCCCTGCCTGGTGCCCTCTGGAGGCCACATCTGGATAACAATGGAGAGGTAGAAAAGAGACACTGAGTCTCACTTGGGAGTGTAAGTAGCTGAGGGGTTGTATTGACAGGGACATGGGACACTTCCAGCCCTGCTTCTGTTGGAGCCCATCAGCTGTGGCAGTTCAGACAGCCCAGAGTGTTTGTTGCTGGTTTGGTGAGTGTCACCAAACAGGAGGCTCCAGCCTAGTAGCAGGAGTAGGTGGCAGGAAATGCTTGTTGAATGAATGTGTAAAGTCCTGGAGTGAGGCGTGGCCCAGGGAGGTCCACCTAGTAACTTCTCCACCTCTTGAATCTGTGCCCAAATCCCCAGTGGCATTTCCTCTGCGAGGTCTATTCCTGGGCCCCAAGCCAGTCAGTACCTTGCCAGGACAGGGAGGGGAGAAACCACTTATACTCTGAGGGAGGCCCTGTGGGCTGGCTCCTGTCTGGTCCAGCCCAGAAGTTTGTGTGTGTGTGTTGAACTGTCACACTCAGGATTGGTCTCCATTAATGGTGAGATAGTTGTAGATGGTGGAAGATCCCCAACCTTGGATGGGGAACTGTGGGCTCTGGCCTGGGCTTGACCATGGCTCAGTGCTATGTCTGCGGTGCCAGCACAGGCCATTGCCCCACCACCAGCCTAGCATGAGCACAGGGCTCTGGGCATCCTGCCTAGGCTAAGGCTGTAAAGTAGGGAACTCTTCTAAGCCCTAGACCAGGCAGGCTTGGATCAGCCTTCAGCCTAATTCCCTGTGGCCCTTTCCCACCTGCAGCTGGTTCATCCCACAGGTCCCTGCTCTCACCCACCTCAAGGTCAGAAAGACTTGAATATCCTTCCTCAACCCCTCACTGAGGTTCATTAGTCTAACTTCAGGCAAGTGAGTGGATGGCAATTACCTCTGAACTCTGGGTACTTTTTCTTTTGTTTTATTTTGTTTTCAGACAGGATCTCACTATGTAGCCCAGGCTGACCTTGAACTTGGGGCAATCCTCCTGCCTCAGCTTCCCAAGTGCTGGGATTACAGGCATGTGCCACCATGCCGGCTCTTGATCTCTGGGTTCTTGATATCCCCACTGGATTGGCACCCTTACACCAGATGAAGAGAGTCTGGATTCTGAGCCCCTTTCTTGGAATTTACTCATTCCACAGGCTGTGATAACCTGGGCTATTCCAGTCTGTTCTTTGTCTTCCAATCCCTGGGCCGGACAGGCCTTCCTCCTCTAGGTAGGGTAGTGGCCACTGCCCCCCAACACACCCCAGCACACTTTCTGCATTATCTCTCTGGCTGCTGCTAATGCACTGCTGGGTCCTGGTAGGGCCAGAGAGGACCCAAGAACAGTCCCTTGTGCATGAAACCCTGTGCACACATGTGCTGCACAGATTCCCTTACTGTGTGCCTCAGCCAAGCCAGTGAGGACATATGGCCAGCTGGTTTGTTTGGTTTTTATGTTTTTAATTTTGAGATAGGGTGCCATTAAGTCACTAAATTGCCCAGGCTGGGCTTGGACTTGCAATCCTCCTGCCTCAGTCTCCCAGAGTGTTGGGATTACAAGCATGCACCACCATACCAGGCTCCCTCTGGGGTTTTAAGACTTTATTGGGACCCCAGACCTGCAAGGGCCCCAACAATCCAATAGA
This sequence comes from Hystrix cristata, assembly GCA_004026905.1. Taxonomy (NCBI): domain Eukaryota; kingdom Metazoa; phylum Chordata; class Mammalia; order Rodentia; family Hystricidae; genus Hystrix; species Hystrix cristata. Next base: position 3,806 of record PVJO010027552.1, read on the forward strand.
GTTGGGGACTTGTCCTGACCCACCGTGGTGGGCAGCTTGCCAGAGGTTCAAGTGTACAATTGATGCTGCTCTCCAGAGTCACTCCTCAAAGTCCTCTGTTGGGGGGGGGTGTGAATAAGCCAGGGCCAGCCCTTGCCAATGCCCTTGTGACTGCTACTCATGGCGACTTGTGAGCAACAGCCCCTTCTGGGGAGGAGCTCTCTTCTCCTCCCCTATCCTACCTGGTTCACTTCAAATGTGGTGTCAACAATCTCATCAATGACACGCGCTCCGGAAGAGAACTTCTGCCGGTGGTGCTCCAGCCTAGCCACCAGCTTCAGGAACTGGGACTGGAACTCCCACTGCCTGTGAGGGGCGGGCACGCGGAGTGGAGGGCTGGGCTGGTCGGTCTGCTGTGACTTCTGGGTCCCCCAGAGCCCTCCACATGGCTCTTTTTGCCAGTCTCCCCCTGAAACTTATATTACCCTAGACCTCCGTTTCCAGTGTGTCTCCTTTTCAACATCTAAAAGAAGTCCCCTGTGTCTGCCTGAACCATGGAGGCTTCTGGCATTTGTTTACTCTCCCACCCACCCATCCCTCTACTTACCCATTCACAGACTCATCTACTTGCCCCTTCATCTAGCCCAAGCCTCTCTACTGACCCACTCAACGATCTCCCCAGCCACTCTACCCGCCCATTCCATCACCCACCCACTCTCCTCACCCACCTCTCCACCCACCTGTTCTTCCCTCCATCCACCACCCATCATCTACACCTTGACCACCTGCAGTCAGTCATCCAGTAAACACCCATCCATACACCCATTCCCTTGCCCATGCTTTTGTGACTCCTTCGTTCTTATTAATCCACCACAAACACACTGGTAAAGACAAGGGAGGCACTCCAATGATGGACAGATGAACAAGAATTAGGCTTGAAAAGCCCTTGGAGTCAGACAACCACCAACACCTTGTGGTTCATGCAAACATGGGGTACCAAGGGCTCATAGGAGGGAAACCTCACCCCATGCTTCCAGAGGGAGCATTATTGAGTCAAGTTGGAGGACACAGGAGGACTTGCCATGCCCAGGCACAGCTCCTGGCCCTCCCAGGGGCAAGAACCACGGGGAGTACAGCTGTGGGCCTAGGGCAGCTTGGGGAGGCATCCGGGGAGTGTCAAAGCAAAGAGCCCGGGAGGAAGAGCCATTGTAGGGGTTTAAACTCGGGGGAGGAGGAAAAAGCCAAAACTATACTGAAGGACTACTCTTAGCGGAGGGACCAGTGGGGATGACATCCCCAAGGAAAGTGTATTGCAGAGGTGCCAAGAGCCAGACAACGATGGTGGCCCAGGCCATGGAGGATGAACAGCACAGTGCCCAGGAAGGTCACATGAACCAGAACTGCAGTTGGCTATTCCTGGTCACCTGAGCCTGGCATTAGCATCCAGGCAGAGAGAGCAAAGCAGGCAAAGGCCTGAAAGTAGAGATGTATGTGCCATGCTTGGAAAGAGTGTGGGCAAAGGAAGAGTGGCCATGGCCGAGATGATATGAGGAAGGTTGGTGTAGGCCTGACAACACAGGACCCTGAAGCCGGGCCCAGGGACCGGGGACTGTCGTGGTGAGCAGAGCCCAGAGGATGGCAGCCCTCAGGCCTACCCTGTGTGCTGGTCTGGAGTAAGGCTGTATGGTGTGGGGTGGGAGCAGCTTCTGGAGAGAAGGATCCCAGGGGAGCCTGGCCTGAGAGCCAAGAAACAGGAGCCTGTGACAAGGTTGGCCTACAGACGTCCAGTGGGCAACAGAAAGGAGGCTGCAGCATGGTATCTCTGCTTTCATTCTATATCCTTATTATTTTAAAGCTCTGAGTCAGATCTCTGCTCATCTCTCCCTGTAGGCATGTTAGTTACTTATGCACATAGTGTCTGTCTAAAAACTAGTAATGTAAAGTTGATTAGCCCTAAATCTACCTAGTCAATCTTGTCCCCCTTCAAGACTGAGGATACCAAGATAGAAGCAACTGATTTTTTAGTATTGGCAGGGACATCCGATTGCTAGTTTTCACAATGTCCACTCCCAACCCCCCACAGCAATGCCTAGAAGTCTCTGGTCATTGTCCTAAACCTGCAGTCACCTCTGATTCCAGGAAAAGCAAAGCCTTACAGACCACCACGCAATGAGGTCACCTCCCCAAGAAGCAGCAATTATCCCAGGACAGGAACCCGGGCTGCACTCTCCCAAACTGGCCGCTCAAGCAATGGTGGCCCTCCCAGAACTCCCCAGGACCAGTCCTGAGATAAAATCTGGCCAGACCATGGTGTGACCAGGAATCCCAGCTCTGCAAACTCCCAGCCCTCATCTTTGTCCCACTTTCTATAAAGCTTCAATGTTTCTGTCAGCTCCTGGAAGACAGATCTTGAAGCTCTTTATCTGTCTTTCCAGCACAGCCATGCTGATTAAAGCTCATTTTCTGCCTTTCATCACTGCTCATCTCTTTGAGTGGCATTTTGGGACAGGTAGCCAGGTGACCTGCTCTGTTGGGACCCCAGGGGACCCAGAGCTTTTGCCTGGAAGCCCTGGTAATATAGTTACAGGCTTGGAAGCAAGCCTTATCACTCTTTCCAGGGAGATAACATCAGGGGCTAGGGATTTAGCTCACTGGCTAGAGTGCTTGCCTTGCAAGCACAAGGCCCTGAGTTCAGTCCCCAGCACACACACAAAAATCTACTAGCAGAAAGACAGCAGCATACCTTTCCTAGACCTCCCACCTTAGACCTGAGGCCTCCCCTCCCTCATCTCCTCACTTCTCAGTCATGGTCCCGAACTTCTTCAGAAACTGCATGGTAGCCTCACTCTTTACCTCCTCCGGCTCTGGATGGAGAAAAAGAGGATGAGAGTGGGGTCGGAAGATGCCTGGATTTGGAGGGAGCTTCTTTGGGCATAGTGTGTGTAGTGGCTATGTTTATTTTCCTGTCCAGCATTCATTCTCTCTTTTTACTATTTACCATGATTATTATTATTTGATAGGGTGCTGGGGATGGAACCCAAGACTTTCTACATGCTAGGAAAGTGCTCTACTACTGAGCCGTACTCCTATCCTCATGCTGTCTTCTAGTGGAAGTACTGGTTTGCTGGATGTGCAGAACCATGCCTATAATGCCACAACTGAGGGAGGCTGAGGGAGGAGGGTTGCAAGTCCAAGTCCTACCTGGCAAATTTAGCAAGACCCTGTCTCAAAATAAAAATAAAAAATAAATTTAAAAGTGCTGGAGATGTAGCTCAGGAGTAGTAGAACACTTCTGGGTTCTATCCCCAATATCAGGAGAGAGAGAGAGAGAGAGAGAGAGAGAGAGAGAGAGAGAGAGAGAGAAGAAAAAAGAAAAAGCATGTCCTAGTTTTCCTTAGGAACCACCCGCACCACTGTTCATGTTGTTTGGCTGGGACTGGCCCTTTCCCAAGGTCCCAGGATACATGACTGTGGACTAACCAATCACAGCCTACAGTGATTTGTTCAAAACTAAGCAAGTAATTTCATCACAACAAAGGAGGCTTGTTTCTGGGACTTGGTTGGGAATGCTGGGAGAAGAGGAATACTTTCTCCTGGGAAGGGTAGGGATGGCCAAACTGTAAGGACCTGAGACTAGAGTTGAAGATGACCATTTTGCCACATAAGGGAGGAATTACTCTAAAAACCGAACCACTCAGAGGATTGCAAAACAGAGATCCAGAAGAGATGAATCTTGATCATTATTTGAGTCCTGGATCCAGACATTCTGGAAAGCCCATACACCTCTAATTGGGGCCAATTAATTTCTTTTTCTGCCTTAGTGATTTTGTGCTGTTCTTGATAGAAAGTGCCTGAGAGGGGCTCTTGTGATGATTTTAGGATTGGGATTCTGGAACTCAGATTCTAAGGTCCTGGGGATCTTCAAGTCGAAAGCAAACCGTCTGGCTCAAAATCAACACATTGGGAAAGCTATGTGTGTGAAAATGACCACATATACAGGAAACTTCATTCATGTAGACTCTAGGTCTGTGTCAAGTGACTCTGGACAAGTGTGTGTAAACTTGACAAATACAGAAAAGCAGCCAAAACCATCCCATGGGAGGTAAGCGGCTATGAATTTAATAAATTACTAACAGAAATGGTTTAATGAATCATAATTTGGCTAACTGGTTGTTTTGCAAGTGGGCCCCTTCAAGAATTAACAATCAATTTAATTGACTTTTGGCGGATTGTTTTGGAACCCTTCAAATCAAAGTTCTGAACTCTGAAAGTCTTCTAGCATCTCAGATTCCAAAGCTCTAAGACTGGGCCTGGGAGTGTGTGACTGGCCATGGAAGGAAGCCAGGTGGAAGGAGGTGGGCAAGCCCAGTACCTGCTTGGTTGAGCTCTGTCAGTGAGTCATCCAGCAGCTTCTCATGAATCCAAGCGGTCATCTGGGGAGAAGAGGCCTCAGTCCTGCTGGAGTCCCCCACCCCCATTACTGGAGCTCCTCCTCTTTCCCTATCCACCTGCCCCACTCCACACAATACCTCCTGCTTTGCTTTCTCTTCGTCTCTGAGCAGGGCCATCTGGAAGTTATCCACCAGGACAGCGGTCAACAGGCTGGGTGAGGGGACAGTGCGATGCTGTTAAGGAGGATGCCAGAGGAGAGGCCCAGCACCCTCTTCTGTTAGGTGTGGCATGACAGGGTTCCAGGGGCTGGACGGGGGAACAGGGGTGAGGATGGACAGCAGAGCAGGGTCCTCACTTGAGGAAGATGATGTTTTGGATGAAGATGTAAATCATGAGAATAGGGATGATGTACCAGGCACCTGGGGGAGCAGGGAGAGGCGGTCAGCCAGGAGGCTGTTTCCCACCCCCACCTCACCCCTGCCCCACATCACAGATGGAGGTCTCTAAGGCGTTCCTCTCGGCCCACCCTGGGCTCGGCTGTCCATGTAGATGAGGGACCAGTCATCCAAGGTGAGCACAGTGAAGAGGGTGAACATGGTGGTGAAGAAGTTCTGGAAGCGCCAGGAATCCCATCTTCGGAACAGTGTCAAGATCATAGAGAAGAACACTGTCTGTTCAGGAATAAACCAGGCTCCAGTCCCCTTCCCCTGTGCCCCTCTCCTGGGCCTGTCCCTGCTTCCCACAGCCCTGTCGCAGCACAATGGCACAGGATACAGAGGCAGGAAAAGATGAGGATGAAGATAGTTATGATGGACAGCAAGGACCCAACCAGGGTCCCCGTCACTTCCTTGAGGCTGGTCAGGATCCTGTGGGTAGAGGTAGAGAGAAGACTAAGTCAAGGTGGGTGGGGTGAGGTTATGTGCCCAGCAGCCAGACTGGCTAAAAGCACATGCCTGGGGGATACAGGGTAGTGTCCTTGATTTGCCGGGTGACTTGGGTGAGTCCTGGCACATCTCTGGAACATAAATAGATGGATCCTGGCAATAGACCCCAGAGGACACTTTCCAAAGCAGGCTGCAGCCAGCCCTCCCCTCCCCTTTGAGCATGTTCACAGTGGATTCCTTGAGAACCCAGGCCTGCGTCCTCTCTTCCTTTGGTCCTTCACACCAGAACAAGCAGCCATGACCATACAGACCTGAGCTTCCGCACGATCCGGATGGCTCTCAGGGCCCTCATGATCTTTAAGACCTTGAGGATCCGGAAGAGGCTGTGGTTGTAGAAGAAGAGAGAGTTGATTTCTATGAGCACAAAGTCCAGCACAGCCATGACCATGACGAAGAAGTCTGAGGGTAGAGGGGTGCCTGAGTAGGGATGGAACTGTGGGGCCCTAGGCCCAGAGCTCTCAGCACCAACACCCGCTCCCTGCCCCTCCTCCGTCCTCAGCCTCCCTCAGATAGTTCAGTGCAATCCCCCCAATCCCAACTCTACCTACCCAGGTTATTCCAGGGATCTTTAAAATACTTCGGACCCAGGGAAATGATCTTAAGCAGAGCTTCTACTATGTAGATGCTGAGGAAAACGCAGTCTGAGGCCATGAAATACCACTCTGTGGGGACACCAGGGGCTCACTCAGGACCTCCACCAGCCTCCCAGCTCCCTCTCTCTCCCCCTCATCCCTGGGACCTCACACAAGCCCAAATACCTACGCTCTCCCTGGTTCTGCCCTAAGTGGCTGTGTGACTCAATTGCTCTGACATCAGTTTTCTTGTCTGTGAAATGAGTATAATAACAGTCCATTTGATTGAGTAAGCATTAAACATATTTAAACTCTTTTACTTGGGTGAGTCTCAGGTTAGCACAGAGCCTGGAACAATGAGCATGTGGTGAGTCCTTTCCTTCCTCCTGACCCACTGTATTTTAGGACCAGCTCCTCCCGGCTTTCCACTCTCACCCCTTTAGGACCTCCTCCTCTGGGTTCCCTGATCCTTATCACAAACCAAGCGTTCTTGGTACCTGGTCCATCCTGAGCATATTTTGAGCTGACGCACCACCTAGTGGGGACGGTTGTGAACAGCACAGCCTCCCGTCCCCGAGGTCTCTGGCCGCCCTGGCAATACCTTTTGGAGACTAATCTGTGCTAACACTGGGCAAAATCATCAACTTCCAGGAGTGAAGATCAAGTGAGCCAAGTTATAGAAATCTCTTTGCCTGGGATCAGGAGATTGGAGGCCCTGAAGCCGCATCAGGGGCCCCTGGCTCTTACCACCCCTGATCTTGACTTCTGCAAAGGTCTGGGCCATAAGCATGATGATGTTGAGAGAGACGACAAGGAAGATGAAGGTTTCAAAGACCAAGGACTCGGTCAGACTCCTGATAATTGTCCAGGGGCCCCAGAGGGAGTTTCTGAATTTTTCACACAACCACTGGGAGATGTTCGCAGTGTGCTTCTTGTGGGCCCGCTGGCCTCGGCTCCCTGTAAGGTGGTCAGAAAGTCATGTCTGTGCAGGCAGAGAGTGGGGAACTCCAGGCACTCTTGCAGACTGGATTGGGCCTCATTGTCATCCCCACCTGCTGTCCACTCTCTAATGTATCTACACTCGTGCTGGTCCTGGGGCCAGTCCCAAGCCCTTCCACACCACGGTCCAACCTGTTTAAGATCCAGAGTTGGTTTGGATGGATTGTGAGGGTTCCTTCCCCTACACCTCCATGTCGTTTCTGTTCGCACAGCAACTTATTTATGGAAACCCCATCCCTCCTCACCACTCCTTCCTCATGGTGCATCTTCACGTTCCCTGTAAGATCCTGCTGAAACTTCCCTCCTCCTGGCTCCCCTTTCTGTCCCCATCCAATAAGACGGTTCATGAGATAGTTGCCGTGTTTACTGAACTCCTAGGAGCCAAGTCTGGGAGGTTATTAGTTAACAGCCAAGGTCCCTCCCTGTCCTCAGAGAAGGCCCTCACTCAGGCGTTCTCATCTCTCTCCTCTGCAGCTCACAGGGGACAATCCCCAGAGGCACATATTCTGACGTGGAAGACGACACGCTCCCATCACCAGATGACTTGTGATTGGTTAAGTGACCTCTCCCTGACTTGGAGCCCCTTAAGGACAAGGGATGTGCTGGATTTTTCTCCATATTGTCAGGGCTCAGGGTAGGACAGGGCACCCATGTTTGACAACAGCCTCAATGTTTGAGAAGCAAGTGAAGTGAAGAACGAGGTGGCTGAACAAAGAAATGTTTCATGGTGTGCAGAGGTGCACAATTCAAGGAATAAAGGAATGGTGAGGAGAGTGAGGGACTGATGGAATACACTCCCGCCGGCTGGGCCAGGCCTCCAGTTCTGCAGATCAGTGCAGGGCTTGGCCTAGAGCTGCATGAATTTGGGCTGGGCAGAGAGAATTGGGCTTCGGGGACCCAGAAAAGACTCACTTTTTTGCCTCTGATATTGTTCTTCTTCAGACCAGATTTCTGAGTCTTTGAAGAAGTCCTGAGGGTGAACTTTGTTGGAGAACTGAGAGCTACGTGAGTAAATCCCAGTGTGGGACTGAACCTTGCTGTGCGGGAGGCTCTTGGTGAGCTCCAGACGAGGAGAGGAGCCAGCCGTGCTGTAGGACTGGGATGGGATGAAGAGCTGAGAGTTGCTCCGGTGGTCGTCCCCATAGGAAGCGCTGTGCTGGTGATCGTAATGTGTGCTGCGGTGGCGCTCTCTTCGGTGGTGGCGCTCGGCATGGTGGTGGCGCTCAGCGTGGTGGTGCTCTCTGTGGTGGCGATGCTCACCATGGTGCTCCTCTCTGGGGTGGTGACTGCTATGATAACTTTCTCTGTGGAACTGAGGTGTGCCGTGGTGGTAGAACTCCTCAGAGGGATGGTTGAAAAGGTTCTCTCCATGATGAAGATGCCTTCTGTGGTGGTCGGAGTCATGAAGATGGAGCCTGCTGTGTTGGTGGGCTTCATGATGCTGCAGCCCGCTGTGGTGGTCCTCACTCTGATGGTAATGGCCACCAGGGTGGTGGGAATCTTTGGGATGGTGAGAGGGACTTTGTGATGGAGCCCACCATGGTGGCCATACTCACCGTGGTGGTGTGACACACCAGGTAAATGGGGTCTACTAGGGCACGAAGTCTCACCATGTTGGTAGGACACATCAGAAGGATAAATTCAAGGTTGTGGGACCCACTGTGATGTTGATGCCCACCAGAGTAGTGATGGCTCCCATGGTGGTGGGGCTCACCATGGTAGTCTGATTCAGTGTGGTGGTGGGGCCCACCATGATGCATCCTACCGCCATGGTGGTGTTCATCATCAGAGTGGTCTTCACCATAAGAATGATGGGAATGGATAATGGCAGGAGAGAGACTCCACCCAAGGGATGTGGGATGGTGGGCCCTGTCATGAGGATGAACCTTGCCATGGTGGGAATGAGAGGAAGCATTGTCATGGAAGTCTTTTTTTTTTTTTTTGGTGCTGGGGATTGAACTTGGGGCCTTGTGCTTGCGAGGCAGGCACTCTAACCACTGAGCTAAATCCCCAGCCCTGTCATGGAAGTCTTGATGGAATTCTCTGTGATGGTGGGACTCACCGTGGTGATGACTTCCTCTGAGGTGATGGGATTCACGATGATGATGGGCTCTGTCATGGTCTGGCCTGGGGTGTGGGGATGATGAGTGGGGGTGAGAGAACATGTCCAGGTTGTTGGTGTCATGCTCATTTTGAGCCTTTTCCGTCGTCAGGGGTTCACCCATGACTATGCTGGGAATCCTGGAATGAAGAGAGTTTAAAAATTGGAGGCCATAGGCCCCTCTCTAGGTTTCCCTTCTCTCCTAAACTGGCTCAATGCCAGCTGTGGCACAAGGAAAGCCTGATTCTTCCTCAGAACTCTTCTCACTGTGATGTCACCAGGAAGCTGGTAGATACGGTCATCTCATTTCACAGATAGAGGGGTGGCGGCTCAGAGGGTGTAAATGAGGTGTAAAAGTTTAAAATCAGAACCAACTCTGAAGTCTCTACTTGCCACCATGTGCTGGCTTGTCTTCTTCCTGAAATCCACAGCAGAGTTTATCCTACACACTCGATTTGCTTGCGCACAGCACAGCACTTTGGGTAGCATCCAGGTCTCTCCTTTGACTATGGCCGCTGCCTGAATGCTTGGTCACAGCCAAGTCCATAGTGGTGCAGGGTACCGGCTTCCCAGGGATAGAGGAAACACAGTCCTCCTCAAAGAGCTTCTTCCCTGGTGCCAGCAGCAGACAGACAATTTGTGACAGGACTACTTGTTGTCCCACAAACCTCTTCTTTTCTTCCTGGGCACAGAGACTCCCACGTAGAGTTTATTTTTTTCCTTGTTTGCAGAGCTGGGGATGGAACCTAGGACCTTGTGCATACTAGGCAAGCACTCAACAACTTTGTACTCAGCTATATCCTTTGTCCTTTTTAATTTTTTACTTTGATATTACACTGGATCTTAGACAAAAGGCCAAGAAGAGATCATTATTTATTTTTTTATTTTGAGATAGGGTCTTGTTAAGTTGCCCAAGCTGGGCTCAAACTTGTGATTCTCCTGTCTCAGCCTCCCACAGTACTAGGATTACTGATGTGAGCCACCATGCTCGGCTCTAAAACACCTTTTGCCTGTAGCTGTGGCTAAACCTTTGGGTCTTGGGTTTTAATTACTAGGCATGTAAACTTCTGGCTCCCCTTCCTGCTGGCTGGCACATGGATGCCACAAAGAGACAAGATCAACCCAGTCAGGCAGAGGCTTCCACTGGGCATCTGTGGAACCACGGGATCCCTGGAGACATTTCTGGGTCAGGGGTTCTATACTGCAATCGAAAACAAAAGCCTGATATCTGCACTTCATGAGCCACAAGATGCCACACTTTCCATGATAGACAGTCATCAGGCAGCCTCAGACATCATTCTCTAGAGATCATGCAGCCTGATGGTGGCAGTGAACAGTGGGATCGTGCTCAGTCTGTTGCGTCCTTTCTCCATTTTAATGTGAAGTCAGGAAGTCTGTGGAGCATTTGTGAACACGCAGGAAAGAAGCATCATAGCTTTCTGAGTGTCCTCCCAACCTCCCCTCCTTATGCAGCCACCACTGACTTATGGGAACAAGGAACCTCCACTGGTGTGACAGAAATTTATTTACTTTTGGTTTTCTGAGACAGAGTCTTGGTATGTAATTCAGGTTGGCCTCGAACTCACACAATACTGCTGTCTCAGCCTCCCCAGTGCTAAGATTACAGGCATGTACTACCATGCCAGGCTTGGAAGATTTCACAATTTTTGCAATTTTTTTTGTTGTTTAGTCATCTGCCATGCCTTTCTTTTTCATATTTTACTAGGATTTATATTTTACAAATAGGTCTAACAGTCTTGAAGTAGAGATTTTTGTTTTGTTTTGTTTTGAGATAGGATCTCACTATGTAGTCCAGGCTGGCCTCGCACTTGTGGCAATCCTCCTGCCTCAGCCTCTGAGTACTGGGATTACGCTCCTGCCTCACCACACTCAGCTAAACATAAACACTTTAAATATGAAGTGTGAAATGCAACAATTGGATTCTAGGCCTAGACAAATCTGGTGGGGTTAATTAACAATAAAAAATTACAACTTACAAATGGAACAATGGTGAAAACAAAACTGAGAAGAACCTAATGGCAAATTGTAGCCATTTTACAAGTAAATGTGCTAACTTTTAAAATGTCTGTTGGTATCTCAAAACAGATTAAGCCTTTTATTTTAAAGGTTATAGAGCAGTCAGTAACAAGGCTCAAAAAGCAAGTTATTTGGTAGCACAGCCTACTGTCTAGCAAAGGAAAAGTCCTAGAATTGGTGTCAGCTTCCTGTCATTACAACAAAATACCTGTGAGAATTAACTTATAATGAGAAAAGGCTTATTTTGGCTTACAGTTTTTGAAGTCCCAGTCCATGATCAGTCGGCCATCTTGTTTTGGACTTGTGACATCATGGTGGGAGGGTGTGGCAGAGCAAAATCTTTCACATCGAGAGCCAGAGAGCAGGGAGAAAGATAAAGCAATGGGAGTCCCACAATCCCTTTCAAGGGATGCCCCCCAGTAACCTACAGAGCTCCCATAGGGCCCACCACGTCCCAAAGATGCCACCCTGGAGTCCAAGCCTTCAACACACGGGCCTCTGGGGACATTCACCAACTATACCAATTGGTGAGAGCCAAATAATTAGCCAGTATATAAAATTTGATCAAATGAAATTCCAGTGTAAGATGCAGTACAAAAGAGTTAAAAATTTCTATTCTTAAAGAGAATGACAACTTACCTGACATATTGATGACATGTTACGTGTTGCTGAAGAGGTTTATTTTTTGTAATAAACTGAAAAAACAGCAGTTTCTTTATTCAGGCTATTGGGTCAACAGAATTCATAAATAAGTGCCCCGCTATAGCGTGAGACTTGTGAACAATCAAGAAAACTTTTCAGCTTTTCCAAACCAACAAACAAGGAGCCAAGATAAATTCAATCTTTCTGCGTATCTATAGTCAAAAGTTCTGTCTTGGCATTTGTCTTGATGGTTCCTATGAATAGTGGGCTCTGTAAGAGTTTTGACTGTTCTTTAAAAAAACAAACCGGGGCTGGGGATTTGGCTCAGTGAATAGAGTGTTTGCCTCGCAAGCACAAGGGCCTGAGTTCGATCCCCAGCTCCAAAAAAAAAAAAAAAACCCCAACGACAATCAAAAAAAGTCAACAAACGAGAAACTTGATGTCATAAAAACACGCTGCTTTTTACACAGAGAGATGAAAAGAAAAACGATGCTGCACTATGTTTAACTCTATTAAACAAAGCCTAGTTTACTTGAAAGTGTTTAAAATACTATGTGATATGATCAGTAATTTCACTGCTGGGTACATTAACTTAATGTATCGACACTAACAGTTATTTGTGGACCAGATTCATAGCAGCATCGGTCACAATAGCCAAAGGTGGAAACAACACAAATGTCCTTCGGTGGATGTATATACACACACAATGGAATATTATTCAGCCTTTAGGGTAGCTTTCATTTTTTTTTTTTTTTTTTTTTGGTGGTGCCGGGGATCGAACTCAGGCCCTTGTGCTTGCAAGGCAAGCACTCTAATCACTGAGCTAAATCCCCTATTCAGCCTTTAAAAAGGATACTTTTGTCAGCATCAGATTTATCTATTTTATGAGTCTTTATCAAGTTAATTATCATAAACACAGATTAACACCCAGATTAATAGGCCAAAAACAAATAAAACACATAAAACGATGATACCAAATCAAGGTGCACTTTTAGATATATTGGCCATGCTAGACTACAATAACTTTTCTGTCCCTCTCTCTCTTTTCTTTTTTTAAAGAAGGACATTTTGACACATGCTATATCAATGATCCCTGAAGATATAAAAAATGAATAAGCCAGACACAAAAGAAGAAATACTGTATGATTCTATTTAAATGCAATATCTGGAATAGGCAATTTCATAGAGATAGAAAGTTGCGTACCTGGCAATGGTGCTGTGGGCTGGGGGGAGGGAAATGGGGAATTACTGTCAAATGGGTACAGAATCTTGATTTGTGATTTTTTGGGGGTTTTTTTTTGGAGGGGTGCTGGGGGTCGAATTCAGGGCCTTGCGCTTGCTAGGCATGTGCTCTACCACTTCAGCTAAATCCCCAGCCCATGTGATGATTAAATAGTGATGATGGGTGCACAACACTCTGGATGCACTTAACACATTAGTACATGTGACTGTATTTTAAAATGGTTCATTACACTGCATATAGCTGTGGCACTGCAAAACAAGCACTTAATTTGGGTTTTGCAAAGGCTTTTGGGGCAGAGGGGAGATCATGTGCAAAGAATGGAAGTGGAAATGGGCCTGGTACCTTGAGACCGAGCTATGCTGGCAAAGGTTTAATAGCACCTCTCTGCAGATAGCTCTAACATGAATCTTGGTTCATGTTTTTGTTTTTGGTGATGAAACAGAGAAGACACATGGTAGAAGAATTTCACTCCTTTGTTGATGTGAATGACTTTATTGAATCAGATAGTAGTTGGGAGTACTAAAGACTATTTCTCAAAAAAAAAAGACTATTTCTCCATTTTCTGTGCTATTTACAAAGTAACAGCTACACAGATCTAACACTTTTAAGTTTAATCCCGCCAATTCACATTTTATCCAGTTTTTTTTTTTTAAGTCCAGGTGAGGAGGTTGACAAACTTCTCCCATGAAGGAGTAAATGGGGGCCATCTAGTCTTCATCATTATGACTAGTCAACTCTGCCACTGCAGGGCACACACAGACAGTAAGTAATGGATGAGTGTGGCTGTGTTCCAGTAAAACTTTATTTACCAAACAGGTGGCAGGCCCCATTTGGCTTGCAGGTTGCTGAATCCACAAAACAACTGACCAAACTTTGACTTATAGATGCTCGTTGATGTGTAGTGTAAATACTCCTACCATGGCTGATGTCGGGCTACCAGTGCAACGTCACTGAATGCCACCATGAGATGTGCAGTAACAGCCATGCTATTATATATGAGATTTCACCACACACACACACAATAGGTACAGATAAGCTTGTAGGCTAATAAAGAAGTGATGGGTTTTATGTATTCATTACCCTTTGTCGTTTTTTTCCATGCCAAACTTTTGTTTTTGTTTCGTTGTTGTTTTCTTCTTTTATTGTTCTTTTTTGTTTTTTAGTTTTTGCTGTTTTTGGAAACAGGTTATCATTGTGTTGCTCAGACTATCCTCAAACTCACAATCTTCCTGCCTCACCCTCCCAAATGCTGGGATCACAGGTTTACACCGACCCTCGAAGTTTTTACTTTTAAATGATTATCAGTTAGCCAAATAATAACATGTAAGAAGTTCTTGAATTCTATCATCTAGTAATTTTGATTAAGATAAACTAAAAGCATCCCAAACAAGTATACTAATAATATTCATTATTCTAACAGCCAGAGTGAGCTACTTTTTGACTGGTTACTCCTTCAGACTAGTTACAAATAACTATTTACTACTTTTTCATAAATATTGCCTTTGACCTTCCAGAAAGCATGATGTATTATATACAAATCACGCAGAACATGAGTGTAAAGAGATTCAAATTAGTCCATGCCCAAAAAGATTGACTAGAATACAGAATCATATATATATATATATATAAAACTCTTGTGAAGATAGAGGGGACCGTCTGGGTTTTTCTGGGACACTTTCCAAAGTGATTCAAGGCACAAAATGCACACCCTGACATGAATACATACATTCTAGATTTTTGTGCCTCTGAAATAGCCCATCAGAGATCAGGCTTTTGACTGTTATAAAACTAAATGTACGGAATCAGATTCTGTTTCTTAGTTGAAAAAACACAGACCTATAGATATCATGTAAATAATTTCTCCAAAATATAGAGAACACAAATATGAGCACATTATTTTAAAGAACAAACGCAAAAAGATTGGTGTAAATCCAAAAGGTTCAAATGCTTCCATTTTGGATAATTCAATTAAGAAGCTATACAAATTTGGGGCTGGGGATTTAGCTCAGCGGTTAAAGTGCTTGCCTTGCAAGCACAAGGACCTGAGTTTGATCCCCAGCACCAAAAAAAAAAAAAAAAAGATAAGCTAAAAGCTCTTTGCTGTAATCAACTTTACCAATATTGGCCAGGTCTGTTTAATACATACACAAGGAAAACGCACCCATTCTATAATTTCTTATAAAATAACAAGTAAGAAATAGATGTAAGGGGAAAGAGAATTCAAAAAGTCCTTCTCGTTGGTAACTTTCACTTCAGAATCATCAAAAAGCAACCACTGGGGCTGGGGATTTAGCTCAGTGATTAGAGTGCTTGCCTTGTAAGCACAAGGGCCTGAGTTCGATCTCCGGCACCAAAAAAAAAAAAAAAAAAAAAAAAGCAACCACTTCCCCTCATACTCCTTTAAACTTTGCACTACACAAGGTATTTTTTTCTCAGATCCACTCATGTAAATGCCTGTTTTGTCACTAGATTCCTTGTTCTTCTCCACTTCGTGGGTCCCATTAGTACTGTGAGTCTCAGAACTTCTACTTTCAGCAAATGCTGTACTGGCAAACCTATCGGGATTAGATGCTTTGTGGTAGAGCTCATAATCTGCTTTGCTCTTTCATCTACCAAGAACTCCAACAGCTTCTACATTTTTATTGTTCAAGACTTTACTTGGCTGTGTATTTCCACCAACTCTCATGGACACTTCTTCATCCTTGTAATTTTCTTTTTTTTTTTTTTTTTTTTTTTTTTTTTT
>PVJO010027553.1:0-19362 GCA_004026905.1 Hystrix cristata
CCAACAAAGTGAGATTATTAATGTGAGCCAGAGAGTAACCTCCTGGTTTCTTCCTTATTTGTATTACCTCATTCTGGTTTTCTTTACTGTTTCTGAAGCCCAACAATGGTATTTGAACAAATCCCAATGAAGCAGTGATTTGAAATGTGCAGTGTAATGCACAGCGGCTAAGCCAGAATCTTAATTAAGGAAAAATTACTCTCTCGGTTACAGGAAAACGTAAAGGACAAATTTTCTGCCCTCTATAGTTGAGTGTTAGGAGTTATAAATAAATAACTGATATGCTCCCTAGGAATGATTGCAGATTATATCCAAAGAACTGTTTATTGGAACATAAATTTAAAAAGTAGTCAGTTCATCATTCTTCATAAAGAACTTTCCCATAGAAATTTGAAAGACTATCTGTGCGATCATGTCTTTCCTTTTGACTTCCTCCTGCACATTATCTTCCCTTTGCTTCAAGTGCTTGGAGCTCTGACGAGGTAGTGCCGCTGTCTCCCACTTTGGCAAACTAGACTATGCTAGCAAACAAGATAGGTTGGTGTACTGTTCCTCCAAGACAATATATTTTCATATTAACTGTGCCATAACTAAAAGAAGTGATTCCAGTGGAGATTGTAAGTTGGCAATTGGGATATTTTTAGATAGGTGAACGTGGCATGTCCTTCAAGGCTTTTATGTGTTGATTCTGTGTTGCTCTTGATTGGCCGGTCCATTTCATTTGGGCTTGATTTCTAAAATTAGTGAATATCATTCCATTTTATATTCGTGTCCCTCCTCTTATGATTTTATTTCTATATCTCTGAGTCTTGTTTTTATTATTTTATTTGCATAAATGGTCATTGCTCTTTTCTCTTTCTTTTGTTTTCGTGTAAACCCAAAAGTACTTGCAAGGACCAGAGGCTTTCTGGATTGCTCGTTAGTACTTGATTTTCTAACACTCAATATTCCCTTTTGGAAATTTATGCTTAAATAATGCTTGTGGCATTAAACTCTCCTTCTTTGATTTCTAAATATTAATTGTCTCAACCAATGATCAGCAGTCATGACCATCTCTCTGTCAAATCTCTTTGTCACATATTCTAATTCTTTCCACTTTCTTGGTTTTTTCCCTTATCTTCTTTTATGTGTTGGGGTCAATTTTAGGATTGGAAACCAAAGAAACTTGTGTTATATCATGGCCATTGTTGTCTTTGGAAAAGTTACTTAACTTTTGAGAGCTCCAGCTTTTTGTGTGTAAAATGAGGGATATAGAATATAGCTGTCATTCATATCTTCCTCACCAAAACAGGGCTTTGGAAAGAGTCTACTTTTAGTTGAACTATCATACTTAATAATAATTCCACTTCATCCTATTAAAGATGATCCATTCTATTAATCTGCATATGTCTGCAAAAATTCCTGAAATTGTCTTTCTGCTTTCAATTTTGTTCCCCTATACTTACTTCTCCATACACTAACAAGAGTAGTCACATTTGTATGAATTGCCTCATATAGAATTCTTTCTCTTTCTTTCTCTTCAGACACACACACACACACAGAGTCTCTCATTTGCCACTCATGATATGTATCGCAATCATCTAAAATGACGTTATCATCAGTTTTGACCTAGATTCTTTTTCTCCTGCCCAAAACATCTTTTTCTCTTGTGTTTCATCCTGTTTACACACTCATTCTTCACTGTTCAGTAGCCTCCCTGAAAGTGGCCAGTGTCTCCCAAGGGCTCTGTTAGATGCCCTGCAGCTCCGCTCACAGCACCCTTCATCTTACTTCTTGCTTTTCGTCCTGTCATTGCTTCTTGGATGTTAATCACTCTTCTAAACCACAGAGGGTTTTTTGTTGTTGTCGTTCGCATTTCTAACCTTGCCACGTAAGCAGTAACTAGAATTCAGTAGGTACTAATAAATAGGCAGGTAGTTTGTTACATATTAAAATGACTACTTTCACAAATGCTGCCCAACTGTCCTTACACCAAGAGACTTATCCCAGAGACTTCAGTTGCCACTGCCTGAGGGTTAGCTCAAGAAGCACCCTGTCGGGTCCATAAGCTTGTTCCTTCTCACAAGTGCAATAGCCTTTCTTAAACTAATAATACAAATGTTTGGCTAGTATCATATTTTATAAGTAGTACAGATACAAATGAGATTGAGCCACGTGGCTTTGTTTGGTGTAGTCGACTGCTGGTGTATAATATACCACATAACATTCAGTTGAGATTTTCCAAACCCTTGAATTGGGGCTTCACTGAACTTTGAGAACAGGATGACTTTGCACTGAGTAATATTTTAATGGTGACAAATAAGATAGAGATGAAGAGAAGGAAAGAAGGTGAGAGAGAGGCAATCGAGATATAGTAGGTCTGTGGTGAATAAGGAAGTTTGAATTTGTTGGTAGACAAAAACTTAGTAGCCGTCAAATGACAAAATTACCATTATGTGATTCTTTAATGTAAAAACCCACTTATATTTACTCATCAGAATTTTACCACCAAAATATGCATTTTCTTGGGATCTGGTGAGTTTCTGACATGAAAGAGTTATAGCTGAGTGGCATTAGTCATCATTGTTACAAAGAAGGATTCTTGCCCTAGATGAGAGGCTGGATGATGGTCCCTCAAACCTCTCAAATTCTGAGATTAACGAGTCCAGGGCTGGGTGAGGATACTGTCATCGGTTTGCTGGGATTGCAAATGTTATCCAAGCAGAATTCCATCTCAAGCTCATAAACATTTTACATTCCTTGTAATGAAAATCTAAGTGATAGGACTGACCTTTCTCTGAACCTAAACAGGACAACTGACAGGATGGTAAGTTGTCACCACCCCAGTCTCCTACGTTTCCAATAAAAACACAAATTAGAACAGAGTATGACACTGTTTACAAGAAAATACATTCTAGATTAGTGTAAATCCACTAACTGTGCACCTCAGTCTTACTTTAAACAGCAAACACACACACACACATATGCATATACACATACACACACATATATATACAGAGAGAGAGAGAAAACTAGCGTTTGTAGTTAGATGCTAAATTTCTATTAAATAGTTAGCCACAATAATATTTAAAAGTACTCTTGGAATTACAAGTGTTGTAGGCTATACTTGAAAATACTTAATTCTGTTTTTAATTGTTATCATGCAAAATTTGTGGTTGGCTTTGTTATCAAATTTAGAGTGATTGTTTAAAGTAATCTTATCTAAATCACAGGCTATGTGATATTTGCCATATTTGCTTTCAGGGAATGATCGTCGGAGTTCTTCTCCACAAGTCAGATAGGCGGAGAATTTCCTCTCCTTGCTCTCCAGGAGAGATAGTCCAAGTGTTTTGATTTCCTGCACAAAATGATAGTTGTTTTAATGTTACCCCCCTTAATAGACCACTGAAACAAATGTTATAAATTAGGCTACTGAGTTGCTTCTCAGGTGGTAGCATTTATGTATCATGCATTGCTGAGGACTGGTTGGGGAAAAAGTCAAACTTTAACAGAGATGTTTAAAACTAAAATCGGTCATGATTTCAAACAATGATGAGATCATTTTGCAATGATAAAAATGAGTTAATTTTCATTCATGCAATTTAGGATCAAGAATCATTGCTGTGGATAACATTTGGCAGTATCCCTGCCTATCGTACATGGCTTACTTCCCGTGTAGGCTGGTTAGAAGTACATCTGTCCTATACTGACAGACTGCCATCCTCCTGCAAGGGTTAGCTCTTTAGTCACCCGAAGGACTGATACTGATATTTCTACACTATAACTACAAAGTCTGACTCTTATACATTAGGAGACGCTGAGTTCTATAATACGGTATTGGCATAAAGATATTATTTCTAAAAATAAACCTTCCTACCAAAATTAAAGATTGAAAGCAAGTCAGTTATTTCTGGAAGTGTCTGGAAAGATTTTATATGCCTATGCAATATTCCATTTTACTATTGTAAGTCAGTTATTCCTATTTAAGAAGTGTAAAATGACCAAGGTCAATACTGCTAAGTAGGAGATAACTTATGTTTTAAAGTAGATAAAAGGATAGTGTGCTTAACGTATTGTCCTTAAACCTATTTATTGAATAAATCTCAGGTGCTCTGCCGATATGTACCAGACTGATAATGGAAAGCAAGACTTCTGTGTTGTTTCTCTTGCCTTCTCCACTCTTGCTGTTATTCTCTCTCCTTTCCACAGTTCCTTTGGTTTTTATAATAACACAAAAGGTTAAACTGTCAAAACAGAGTCACAGAAATCACAGCTATTATCCACCATCAATCTTTACTTATAGCTTGGGTGATACCAGCAAACATAAAGAACAGATAAAACAATCTTTTGCTGGAGGAGTCTGAAACCATCAGCCAACAACCAAAAATCTCCCATTTCTTTTTTTGTTTGTACATTTTTTTCTAGCAAATGGATTTTTTTCTTTTGGAGCAAGATATATTGAAATACCGTTCACAAATAATTCTGTTTTAATTTAGAAACAAATACCTTTTTCTACTCTGATAATTGCATAATTTACTAACCTTTATACTGCAAGCAAGCCTGCAGTAAACATCCACAATGCGGGTTTATTTACAGTTGTGCAGTTTCAATTGTTCAGATGCATCCCTGTGTAACTATGTAATAGATGACGACCCATCTCTTCCATGAGAGTACAATATAGTCTTGGTAGAGAAGGTCAGGTCAAGGTCATTTCCTATGCACAGAGGACCTGAGATCCACCATGAGGACAGGAGCCAGCCAAAAGTCCTTTCCCACTTCTCTTGCAGTTAACTTCCTTAAATTAATGTATCCATTTTTCTATGAATTTCCATACAAACAGCCTGAGTGTATCTCCTTTGGGAAAAAAAAAGATTGTTACAGGAAGTGAGAAGAACATTATTAAATTATTTGAAATATTTTCAAACTATGCACTTTTTTCAAAAGAGATACACAGAGTGGATATGATATTGAGTTTCCTTTGAACCAGAGTTTGACCTTATTTTATTTATTTATGTATTCATCTATTTATTTTTCTTGGTGCTGGGGATCAAACTCAGGGCCTTGTGCTTGCCAGGCAAACATTCTACCACTGTGAGTTTGACTTTAAATTGTAGTCTACTCACAACATAGCAGCAGTTACATTGTTATTTAAATTTTCTAAGAAGGTTTACTTGTGATAATAAAGCAACACCAGCAATTATAAGACAAAAGATAAAATGCTAACAAAGTGCAACATTACCTTAATATGGACTGTTTTTTCAAATCCTGCTCCTAATATTTTTCTTTTCTTATTCTACATTCTTATGTTTACACTCCCTAGAGTATGACAAATAATTTTTTGAAACCAAATCCATAATTTGAGTCATCACTTTAATTTAGGTAAGATTAAAGCCATGTAAATCTGGAAAACATGGCTTAAATTAAACTTAAAACTTGCAAGAGATATCTCTGATCATACTCTCAATTTCCATTTTAATTGTGAGACTTAATTTCCAACTTCTTTCAGTACTTTGTCATTAAAAAGACATATAGATTTTTTTTTCAACAACTGAGTTCAAATGCCTCCTATATAATTTTACCCAAATATTCATGAAAAAATATTTGAGTAATAAATATCTGCTTACATGTGGTATTAAATGAAGAAAAATTATGATTCCTGCTCTCAAAGAGTACGTATCAAAGTGACATTAATAAGTTGCTCAGAATATAACTGTAACACATAATACAGAAATGTTACACTAAAGTTCACACAGCAAAAATCATAACCTAATCGCTTGTCATATTATAAATGCGATGTAGCAGAGAGTTGAAAGATGGGAGCGACTTAACGTTAGTCAGCTAGATTAACGACAGAGCGGGACCACAAAAACATTCTCAACTTCCCTAGTAACGTTTGTCTTTAATATCTGCCATGACTTCTACCAGTCAAACTTTCATCTTCTCATGCCTGGAATAAAAGAATCAATTGGTTGTTGGAGAGAAGGAACAAGATAAAAAGACACAGAAGCCCTTAAGAAACCCAGAGTGCTTAGTTTTATTAATATGGCTTATCCACGACCCCACAGTGGATGCCAGAAAGCACAACCCAATATGTACCACAGTTTCTTCTATACATAAGTAGCTATGGCAAAGCTTCACTCATAAGTTAGGATCAGTAGGAGAGTCTCAAGAATTCATAATAAAATGTAAACAATTTAACGGTTTCATCGGAAGATGCTCTCTCTCTCTGAAAATAAAAGATTTTCCAGTTAATATTTTCAGACTGTGGTTGATCATAGACAATTGAAACTGTAGAAAGAGAAACTTTGGATGAGAGGACGGCTATGCCACGCTCACGTCCAGGTGCCATTAATATTGTGGCACCTGCTATTGCGGTGAGAAGCTCGGCCACTGTGCTCTGTTTGCCTCTGGTGTTATAGGTCTAAAGTCTTTGCTCATTTCCAAACATTCTCCATGTCTCTCCACCCTTTTCCTGTTTTCCTGGCGCGGGTCGAAATCCATCACCATCCAGCGTTGCTCGAGCGGTCCTGGCTGTCTCGCTATAACAGACCTCTTAATAAACAGGCCTGGGTTAGATCTTCATGGTTGTTTTATTCTGCTTGGGAAAAAAGGTTGTATTATAGTCTTTGTGCGTACATGGCAGATACACAATTTAAAAAAATAAATAAATGTCGGAATGTTTTTCTTTCCTTGATGGTTAAGAAGTTGTGACAGATCTATCTCATTCCTTATCTTTGGTCGAGTAGTTTCTCATAGTCTCACTCATATACATGGTACTTAGACACAATTAAGATCTTTCTTTTATCTTGTAAAACAAAATGGAAAAAATCTTTGATCCTCAAAACGTTCCATAAGAGCCCACAGGCAGCATGTAAAATTGCTTTATTGAAGAGATGGCCACTCGGCATGCTTGGCAGCGTTGCCCGTGGTCTCCCTCTTTGCTGCTGGCATTGCCTCTGCTTGGAGTGGCCTCTATTCATTCATACAAGTGACTCTCAAATCTATTCTCTTGATAACACCCTCTCAAATAATTATATTTTGGCTAGAAGACTTAAAAGAAGATTTAAATTGTAAAGTTCATTAGGATGCCAGTTCTAAGCACTGTTTGTTCACTGTAATGGGCTAACAATGCTGTTGTGTCTAGCAGTGCTACATCTAGCCGCTACATCGTAATGCATATAAAAGCTTAAAACATATTATAAATAATTCCCAGGCATGATGTAGGATAACACCTATATGGCCCCAGGGAAGGCAAAGTTTTCTTATATGGGACCAAGGAAGCACTATTCCTAACAGCTAAAAAGGAAAAATTAGATTTTGCAAAAATGTAAAACTTCTCCTCGTTGAATGATATCGTTAGATAAACAGGCAAGAAGCTTACATTGGGAGACTGTAGTCACCTCAGATATAACTGTCAAAGTGTTACAGTATATGCAAAATACATTAAAAAAATCTTACCGATCGATAATGAATAGCCACGAACCTAATTGAAAAATAACAAATACGAAGAGTCGCTTCCTCAAAGAGGGTATGGAAATTTCCATAAGTGGTGAACATGTATAATATATTTCATCATTGGAGAAATGCAAATTACAATCCCATGACCATTTAATAATAGAATTTGTTATTTGATTTTGTTTAATCAAAAAGATTGGTATACCACATTTTCAGAAAGAGGTAGAAAAACTAGAGTTGTCCCAAGATATTGATGGGAATTAGGAGGGGCAGCTCCTTAGAAAACCAATTTTAACTTCTATACAAAATGAATTATGTGAATTTGTATATTAATCTAATAATTATACCTGTAGATATTTACCAAAAACTAATAAAATTAAGTGTTCTTAAAAGGACTATAATAAGACATATCAACAACAAATTTTTGTATAATTGCACCAAACTAGATGGATTCAAATGCCCATATAGAATAGATGAACAATTTGTAATATAGGTGTATACCTGCATTCTGCTCAGGAATGAAAGTCTTGTGGAGGTATCTAATATTAAAGCAGAATCTCAAATTATGTTGACCAAAAGAATCTAAAGCAATTACAACCACATGGTTTCTTTTATGCGTAATTCTAGTACAACTAAAATTAACAGTGGTTTTTGTTATAGTTGTTGCTCTGTGCGTGTGTGTGTGTGTGTGTGTGTTTCTTTGGAAATGAGAACAAGGGCACATTCTGAAGATACAGAAACATTCTATGTTATTCACAGAATCAGTCAAGAATTTGGTGCAACTAGAGACTTGATATGTGCTTATGTGCTTAGAGTTGCTCCTTGTGTCTCTACCGATACTGTAGAAGAATATTTTGTCCAGAAAAATTGTTGAAGCAAAAAGAATATTATATTTTTAGGAGGATATACAGCTTTGCTTAGTTTTTTAACTTGAATTATATATACATATATATACATATGTATTATATGCACACATATGTAGATACATGCACAACAGCCTTTGATTAATTTCTGATAACTATTTGATATGATAGTATCATAAATACCATCATAACTGTGAATATTTTGTTAAATGAAAAGCAAGTGAAAACAAAGTGCCCCCAAAGATACTTAAGTCATACTTAAATGACTTAAAGTACACATTCAGGAAATATTGTTGTAGCTATTTTTAGGATGAATTAAATCTATACTAAAAATCTGGAAGTTTTGGAATAGTATAGCTTGAAAGAAACAAGAACTATTCATATGCAATGCTATGTGCAATATGAATATTGATCATGTGACTTTTAAAATTACATGTTACTTAACTGAGTATGGTGAAAATATCAAAAGTCTTAGTCTGAGGCATGCTTTACTTTCATTTAAAAATAATTTTAATTGGAAAAATTGTTTTTTATTGTTTTATATTTTATTGTTTTTTTTCTCCTTTTTGTTCATTGTACAGATTAACGAGTTTCATGTTTCCAGAGTCGTGTGTTCACTAAATACACTTTGATCACTTGCACCCTCCTTGCCCCACTTTCCCTAGTCCCACATGTTTGGGAGAATTTTAATGTGTATGTTTTGTTTACATCCATCCTGGTATTACTCATCCTTACTCCTCTCTCTCATCCTCTTCCTCTTGTCTAATAAAAGCCTCCCCTTGTGGAATTTAAAGGAGATGACAAGAAAGTAGAAGGGAAGTTTTCAACTTGAGTTTCCTGGAAGAATTTAGGATAAACTCAGTAGGAAATGGGGTAAGAGGCACTGGAACCAAGTCAAACAGAAAGTTAAGATGGAATTAAAACTCTGTTCTCCTTGCAAACTTACATATAGCTGTATGTGTGAGACTAGAAGAGCCGTAAGTATTTTTTGTCTGTGTGTTGATTTTATTTGTTCCCTTTCAGGTGTATGCTTGCCAAAGGATAGGGACACTGGGGATATAAAAATAGAGGTAAACATTCCCAAAAAATTTGAGGAAGGAGGAATCATGGTGAGTTCCATTTGTCTGGAAAAGTTCGAGCTAAAGAAAGTTCCTCAGAGAAGGATAGATTTTGGTGCACTAAGGAAGAAAATACTAAGAAAATACTAATTGACAACAATGCAAATGAGTTGTGGCCACCTTGTCAGCATTTAGAGAAAAGCTCTAACGTTAGGGGTAGAGAGATTATTTAGACGTTAGAAAGTGAAGCTTTCAGAATTTGTCCCTTGTCATATTTCCCAAAAGATTTTTTGCTGTAAATGAATTATTGTTTATTCAATCTATTACTGTTACTACAAATATATCTCTATAAATGCTGTCTTCTGCATAGTTGCTTATGTAGTCATTTTTTATCTAAAAGTCCTAAAATTAGTTTAATGTACTTCTTATAATTTTAATATAATGTAATACTTCAATATTATTATCAGATTTCTTACAAAAAGTTTCACATCCAAGGTTCAGTAGAGGTGATTCATGACTTTTAAAAGTTTTAAGGGGAAATATCAGGTCACAGGTAATTCAATATTCAGGTAATACTTTTACAGAAAATTGGGAGTAGTCTCTTTATGTCTCTACGTATTGCCTTGATTTTTTTTTTTTTTAGTAAATGAAAAACTTTGAGGTAATGAGAAGTGTAAAGATTTGAAAATCCTTTTATCACTCGATATATATGCAGCATTATAATTCTACCAATGATATTCTGCTTCATATAATTTGGTCTTCTTTACCATATTTCATTATGTGATTTATTGCCCCCTGTTGTGACCTATCTAAATGAATGATGCAATGCATAATATGAGAGGAAAACATGAAATTATTTATCTGTTCAGAACTTCAATTTCATTTAAACTAGTAAGATTTGGTATTTCTTCTCATAAAAGAAAAAACAGATTACTGATAAAAGCTACATTCTTCAAGTTTTACCTTAAATGTTCTAAAGCTAACTTTGATAAAAGATATTAAATTAAATTATTACATCATCTTAAAATTATAAAAAGTAAATTATGCTAATTTTATGAATTTTAGATAAAAATAGTTGCATAAGTAACTATGTAGCAGACAACATTCATAGAAATAAATTTATAATAATAGTAATGGATTGAATAAACAATAGTCCTTTATATATATATATACACACACACATATGTATATTTCTCCATGCATATATTGTTCTTGCTTTGTTATACTAATTTCATGATAATTCTGCTCATTTTTCAATTTTAACATTACTTAATATTATAATTAATGTTTCCTGATAGAAAAAATACCTGCTTATGTTATATCTAGAACTTTTAAAATTTTTTTAAAGCTAAAATTTTATGATACATTGTTTCATAATAAGTACAGCCAGTGTTTATTGTATGCATACTACGCATGTGATATAATGAAATAATCCCATAAATATTTAAATTTTTAAAATTTGTAACAGTGAAAGACACATTGCTATTAATACCCCTCAAAATATTCCCTCTGGCTTCTGGCCACTTCCTGCAGCAGCTCTGGAGTCCTCTTTCACACGTGTCTTTAGTTGCACTGCTGTGGCTGCCTCGAGGTCCTGACTTAACTCGAAACGTTTACTTTTCATGTGTGTGTTGACTTTGGGGAAGAGCTAGAAGTCAAGTGGGGCCTGATCTATGGAATACAGCAGCTGAGGACACTCTATAATGTTTTTATCTGAGAGAAATTACCATAAACATCTTGACTGATCAGAAATCTGTTGCGTACTAATGTCCATGTCCTTTCCTTTGGAAGTGGTGTGTGTGCTTTAAATAGAAAAAGGAAAATTATTGTCTTTATGGTGATTTTAAGCAAATGATAAGAAACAATTTATATGCTCTGTTATTTCATTTATTTAAGATGATCTCTTGTAATTCATTAGTTGAAAAATCAAATAACTGCTGTGATGAAATTACAAAAGCATATTTATCTATAGTATGAATGAAAATATGTATGGTTATTAAGTATTGGAATCTTAAAATTTATCATTTTTTCAGGCAAATAATCTTACTTCCAGGTATCTGTTCTGAAAATAAGCATTAAGAATGATGACAGTAAATTATCTGCCAAATTACTCCCTTTTTTTTCATTTTTATTTTGCCATGCTGGGGGTACAGCATACTCTCATGCACATGCTGAGCAGGGGCTCTAACGCTGAGGCAGGATCCCAGCCCATGCTTTTTCTTACAACATCATTTATGAAAGTGAATACTTAGAAGCCAAGTGAAATTCCCAAAACTAGAGTAATGGTTAAATAAAGTTAAAAAACTATAAAACAATGTGTGTCTCTTTCACAGAGGTCTGGAGGAGTTTCAGACCTCGTGAAAAAGTTGAAAATATATTTATAAATACATCTGTATTTTATTTGTAATTACTACTGAGATATATGGAGAACTGACAATGGATTGGGTAGAAGAAGACATATCTAAAGATTCCCAGAACCACAACAATTTAGTGAAAAGCAAAGATGAGGAAATTATGGGAGGGGAAGGAGCTTGCTTTGACAAATCACCTAGTAAAACAGGATGTTTTAGTCAAACAGGGATGGTGGTTCCAAATATAACAGTGGCTCTTGATCTTGTCTGATACACACACACACACACATACACACACACACCCTGTTGACAAGCAGCTGCCTTAGGGAAATGATACGGGATCATTTCTAAAGTCAGCTACACGAATGCAAATAGCTAATCATGGCTAACTTGAAAAAATATATTTTTTCATGTATCTATGTATACTTTAAAAACCTAAATAAATAGTAACAATATCTGTTGTATTTAACTTAAATTTAGTTTTAGATAGCTTAGCTTATTACATTAAGTAATGTATTACTATAAGAAGACAATTTTCTACTGTCACATTTATGAGTTAATTTTATGCAAAATTTCCCTTTAAATTTTGACATCAGTGTTTTTGTAATCATTGCGACCAAATTTTGAATCATCTAGCACATTGTTCAATATTATGTTATCTTCGATTCTCATCCTAATTGTTTTAATTATAATATTTTTTCAAACTGTGCATAATAGTTTTTCTGGAAATTTTATCCTACTTTTACCCTAATTGCCTAAGCAATGGGGAATCATTTGCTTACATCATGCTTTTATTTTTCAAGAGTATTGTTGATGTAGTTCCCTGACTTGCACAGTGTGATTAATTGTAAAATCATTATGGTTATAGGATTAGTCAACTATTGTAATAGTTTAAATAACTGGAAAAAATGATCAAATCTGTCACCTCTTTTTCCCACGTTTTTCCTATAGCACTGGAGTTAACTTAATCCCAAGGAGGAAAATAAATGCATTTTTTTTGTTGTTTTTTTTTGTTTTTGTGTGTGTGTGTGTGGTGCGGGGGATTGAACTCAGGCCCTTGTGCTTACAAGGCAAGCACTCTAATCACTGAGCTAAATCCCCAGCCCCAATGCATGTTTAATTAGAAGTAAATGTGACTTCTCCTGCTCTTATTTCCCTGATGGTGATTGAAATAATTAATTTGCCAGCCATTAACCAAACATCGGGTACCCAGAATGTGTCTGGAGCTGTCCTAGATAAGATACCACACTCAGCTGAACTTTTGTGACTTGGCTCCCACCTTGTTGAGTCTAGAGTGGTTCACCACTGTCTAGTATTTTCAATCTGAGGTTTCCAGAAGCCAGGCCTGAGAAATAGGTTCAATTAAACTGTGGGCCAAATTTATCTATCTTGTATGACTTTGAAGATAGAAGTAAAATATCTGCTGTTCCACCTAAGATTTGGTATCGGTTCTGATTTAATATCTAGGATGGTGAAGCATCTAACTAAGGATACTCCATTTGGCCTTACTACTTTTATGGAGCTTCTTCTTGCTGTTGAGGCAGTCGTTATGAGGACCTGTGTAGCGTTTGCCTTCTTTAAGCCCCTGATCTGTTGAAAGGGCCAGGAACATGTGGTCTCTACCCAGCAATTACTTCTTGCATCAAATGTCTAAATTCTGGAGTTGCTTCAGAAGCCAAATCCTGAGATGAGGATTGAAGGGCAAGTATTGATTTGGGAAACTGAGTCAAAGATGGTGGTGCCTTGTGGATGGCTGGAGGTTTAAATCCAAGACGAAAAATCATCTCATCTCAGGGGTGAGTGATTCATAAGATTTGCACCCAACCCTTATGAATCATTGGTTCAGAGCTTTTTGTGAATAAAGGAGTGATATCATCAGTTTTTCGTCTTTCTACCCCTTTATACAGAAATGAGCCTTTAGTATTATAGGCAGCTAAGTTAGAAATTAATATACAGTCTCAGAGGGATTGGGCTCTCAAGGAGTTGAACCATGTTGTACCCATACTGTGACTTGCTGTATAAATTACCCCTGACAAAGGATCTCAGTGGCTACCCCACTGAAGATCCTTCCTGGAAATTCGGGAGCTATTATTCTCTCCTTATGTCCAATAAAACTCTCCTAACTTCTTCCTTTGGTTCACGACTTCATTCCATGATGTTGTCGGACCACAAACTTGGCACATTTGTCACCTAATGTCTCAGGAGTTGTATCTCTCCAGTATGACTATTACCAAGAGAAAGGTCTCCGTTAAGGAAATAGAGGAACTTGCAATTCATTAGCCAGTATCCTGCAAATAAGTATGTGTAAGAGGATAGGCACTGCAGCCACAGGGTCTGTTTCTCAGCGTCTACTCCATAACCAGTGCGGAATCATCTTCTGGTGGCCTTACTCTCATCCTTTTCTGTGGGATTCAGGGCATGAACTCATTGTCTTTTCATTCACTCTTAACCTCACTGCTGTGCTGCATATAAGATATATTAAAGAAGACGCTGAAACGGTCCCGCTTTTTATATCTCTTCTTGGAGAGGCAGTATGTAACAAGAATGTGGAGGTTAAAGTATTTTGTTAGTATAAGATTTTTATTTTGCCATGTTATTGTGTAATTGGTTTTTTTTTTACCAATAATTAAAACTTTTTCCATTTCCCTTATTTTTCAAGAACCAGATCATTAACATTCTGTGAAGAGTTGTCTGTTTATTCAACAAATTCCCTAACCTGTGAGTTCAAACAAACTTTGGAAAATGTGGGCAAATGTTTTGAGGCTTTCAATAACATGTCTTTGACGACTCTGCTATTGAAAGGGAGTAGAACTGAGGTGGCCCAAGGATGCTTGCAGTCTATACGGAGTTGCACATGATCCTAAGTGGTGAATGTAGTCAGTCTTATGGCGTCTCATGAGTGAATAAGCATCTAGTGAGGATTAGATTAGCTCATTGATGCAGACAGTTTTATTTCAAGCACAAAGTGGTAATTTTATAAATGACTTCCTTAGGATGTGATACCAGGAAAATATAAATTTTATTTTGTCATTTACTTTTGTGTCACGTGTTGTTTTGAAACATTATATAATAGTATAGAAGTAATGCTGATGAAAGAAAAGATCTAAAGAGATATTTATAGCTTGCAACCAGTCAGAATGCAAAATGAAATCGCTCTTATTGAAACACAAAATTCACTATAGAGAATTGTTATACAGGTGATAGACATGATAAAAATTCCAGCAGCAGATGGAGAGGTAGCCCTAAAATTCCTCAGTAGCAGGAAGCTGTAAATTCCCCAAACCACAAGAAACAAGAATTCGAGTAGCAGGAGTCCAGAGTCTGAAATGCCTGTTGAACTGTGGCGGGCTCTTCTGGCAGCAGCTGGAGCAAAGAAAGCATCTCAGCAGCAGATGGAGACTTCCCCAAGACAAACACCTGGGAGAGATGACTCAGCTTCACCTCACACTCCTGCCCTCTAAGTTGGTACTAGTGTCTGCCTTCGGCAAACCAGCAGGAAACCAGGCAACATGGAGGCCTGAGAAATGCCCCCTGAAGAGAAGGGTAGAAGAGCAAGAGGGGCAAGAAGAGAAGTTAAGGGAAAGGACAGGCAAGAGAAAGGCACACATTCCAGGGAAAAGAAAACAATATTTTTAGTGTATCATGTGACTTAAGGGTTTTGTTTTCAGCAACAAATAGAGGAAGTGTGATCCGTGGATTGGCCACACCTCATTGAGCAGCATGTAATTTTAGGCAAAACTAAAGGACTTTGTTTTTCATGTTATTTGAAAACTCTGAGCATTTGAGTAGAGATTGACATAGACTTTTAGGAAAGCTGTCTCCCTCTCTGAGGCCCCCACAGGACACTGGAATTAGTAGAGCTCAGCTCCCTTTTATTTTACTATGTGTAAATGTGGATCAAATACTCATATCCTGGGGAAGGCTGGTAAACCAACAATACACACTTATACCCACTTAGGCCTGCATATGTAAGAAAGCCGTGATCAGAAACTCTAGATACACCAGGAATGCTCTGTATGTTTATATCAAGTGACTAGAGGGAGGAAGATTTAGGGGTGGGATTTTGTTTTGTGAGGCTAGCAATATTAAAATAATAGAATGCGGGAGAAAAATCATTCTTCAGTGTTATAATTGCGCATGTCAGGAACTAGTGCTTTGAAAATAAAAATATCCAACAACATAGTACCAATGGTAATTTGTGCAAGAGATGTAAAAATATAATTTTATAGTCTTTTACTTCAAATACGGTTATGTTATAAACCTTAGTTATTAGAAATTTGGCCAATTGAAGCTTTTTCCCCAGGATTTTGCTTTCCCTTTTTGCAGAATAATTATTCTTATTGGCCCTGCTGACATTAGGCTTGGCTATGTGGAGGCTTTCCCCATCCAATCGATGTGGGTGGCACCATTGTGTACCCCTGCCCCAGATCAAACTAGCTGTCTTTGTTTCACCTACTACAGAGATATATTTCTTTCTTTGAAGTCAACTGTCTTTTAAAAATACATTCTTATGTCAAGTGTGATTGCTTTTCACTTTAAACTTTGAGACACTGGATCCATGTGTGGTCCCATATGAATTAAAATATTGCATCCATAAATACCATCCCCAGATGCACAACAAAATATTATTAAATAAACAAATTATAAGCATGACTATGTTTAGAGTAGTTAAAAGCCCGAGTTGGGATGGTCTGCCTTTCCTATAACACAGTCATACGTCACTCAAATGATCTTTTGTGCACTATTTAATACATTTTAGCTGTGCCTATTACATTCCTGACATCTTTTCTCCAATCTTTATTTTTAAGTATCCCAAGGGTTCTTTCAAACACGAATATTTTACAAACATTTGCTATTGAGATTGCATAAAATTCCAGAACCGCTGTTTTTCAAAGCGCAAGATTCTGTCGGCTGCTATGAAGTTAACAAAAGTTGTGGAGTGGTTTGATGTGCGCTATTTCACGTCAGCTGGCTAAAGGACCACAGAGTTGCATTTATTGATTTAATTTCCAGGTCAGGTGTCTGGAGGCCTCTAACTTTATCTCATGCCAATCTCATGCCACTGCTGCTTCACATTTCCATTTCTCTGGGATGATCTATATTACAGACTGCTAAATTTATATTCAGAATAATTAGTAGTTTGTGTTAAAGCAAACCTCTTCAATCATAAGTTGAGTGATATTAAAATAAAATTCAAATATTTTAAGCCCTTCTTTTCTTCATCCATATGAAAATCATATTCAGAGAATGCATGGAGGAGAAAGTTTCCCTGGTGTTATTTTCTTGTCATCTGGAGACTTTTGTGAAGAGCGAGAATAAATATCTCTACATCTGTACACCTTAGTTTTAGGTAGCAGTCAGATAATCACAGCACAATAGCATTTATGACAAATACTATTTTTCTTCATTAATATTACTAATTTTATTTATTTCCATTAGTTATGAATAATAATGACATCAAAATACAATGTAATTTAGGGAACTGGCAAAATGGGAATAGAAAAGACATCAAATCCAACCTACTTTACTGACTCGTAAGAGGAAAAGGCTGAGTAATGAAAGGTAAATTGAGATTTACTTTCCACATAGTGTTGAAACTTCAATTTAAATATAAGAATTTGGAGAATGTCATAAAATACAGAAGATGTTTTATTTCTCTGTGGTAGCAATAATCAATTAGGATATTTAAATTTTAAAAAGACAATGTCATTTGCATTATCACCAAAAAAGATACAGACTTGGGCATAAATCTGACAAAATATGTGCAGGATATATATTGAAAACTGCATGTTTCTGGAGAAAAGAGTGAAAGTTCATTGTAATAGTGAGATATACCGTATTCATAGATTGAAAGTCTCATTACTGTTAATCTGTCAATTCTTTCTAATTTTAGATTTAATTCAAATCTCAGTCAAATCCTCAGGAAGCTGTTTGTAGTATGCTGCTTTTGGCTTTTGTTACAAAGTAAGTTCACTCATTTACTACTAATCCTTTTCCTGTCTTTGCAAGGTTTTAAGGATTTTAAATATGTCTGCACTACCAGATAAAAAAACTCCCTGACCCCAAATTCAAAAGATTCTAACAGAGCAAAGGATATTCTCGATTGCTTTTCATTGACACAATTGTAGATGCTGTCATTATTATAAGAGTATTTCCTTCCTTCTAGGTAATCCGTTGAACATTTAGAAAGACTATTATACAGTCATTTGGAAGAAATTGAAAGAAATAAAGGGTAAAAAAAACCTGAATAATTCCAAAGTTAGTGTCAAAGGGAAATTTAGGTATGTATTAGGGCTATTAAGAGAAAATTAGATCATCATTATACAGTTTTATTTTATAGAAATAAATTCAATTTCCTAAGGGAGGGGATGTTGATAAAGGATCTGAGTCTGTAGTTATAAAATATGGCACATAAGCATTTTAATGAGTTATTTGTCAGTAAAATGGAATACTAAAATATTGTGTGTGTATGATTTCACCATTTTAAGAAGCATGCATATGTGCCAAAAGTTAAGGCAATTTAAATAAATGCAGTATTTTGAGTCATTTCTAAATGAAGAGGAAAATATCAAATTCACTTATTTTCATTTATTATTATTAATGTGCATGCCTTATTATTTTAATAGAGTGAACATAACCTCAGTTACTGAATATTTTCTTTCATTTTACACATATAAACATGGAAAGATCAAGGGCACATGTTGTCATTGAGAGTATTCCATGTATTAATATATAAATGTTTTCTTCTTTTTAGAGTAAAAGCGTTATGGAAGAAATAGTGAGATGCAAAATCCCTTCTCTAAGCTTGCTTCACTCCATCCTTTGGCTGACAAGATATTTATTTCTTAATCTCTCAGCAACATTTTAACCTTGAGCTTTGAGCTCTTTCTACTACCAGAATCTATATTAGTCACTTCTATGTAAACCCAGTATTATAGGTTCAAATCCAGCCAGTTAGGAATTCATCACCCGCCCTTAGTAGCCCCAGTGTTGGAAGTGGGGTTGGTGAGGACAATGTTGGGTCCTTGGCTTGTCCTTGTCTGTGCTTCAGTAAATCTTTGTGCTTTCCTCATCTAGTGCTCAGACATGAGCCCCTTTCAACTTTGGTGTCTGCTGAGATAATTCAGTTTTTTTCAGCCTCCGCTTGTGGAGTTTGCACAGCATCTACAACTTCCTTTCCTTGTTCCAAATTAAACACCCCTTTGAGCCTGACTGACAGTTCTCGCTCAGCGGACCCCCCACGCCTTTGTCTCAGGCACAAAGCGGCTTTGCCTGTCTTCTCTTCCCTCCCTGGGGCCCTGGATCACCCACTGTCTCCTTACCCAGTGGGGATCTTCTTCCCACTACCTCACCCAGTCACCTCCACCCGTCAGCTAGCATGCCTGTGTACTGCCTTTTCTTCAGATACTGCCTAAGTTGTTTCCCTTAAAATCTCAACTATTTAAAACATTCTTTCCAAAGGTAGCCTATGTTTACTATGTTAGAACACACATTTTTCAATATCTGAATCCTTTGCACGTCTATATATTCCACACTTTGAGAAAATAAAGAAAAATGCTCTCTACGCAGAATCCCCTCTCTGGCATTACCCTTTTTATTTTTTTTATGATTTCATACATGCTGTTGGCAATCAAAGAAGCCTGCAGATTGCTTTCA
>PVJO010027554.1:0-19440 GCA_004026905.1 Hystrix cristata
TTTCATCTATGTATACATTTTAGAAAGAGTCATTTGAGGTAATGACATTATCTATCACTTCATCAAATGATCAATCTTTGTAGTTAAGAATGTTAAAAATCTATTTAAGCAATTTTGAAATACATACTAATATACTATTACACTGCAATCTAAGAGATCACTAAAATTTATTCCTGTAGTCTAAAAAAAAATTTTATAGCTTTTTGGTCAACAGCTTTTCTTTCCTTTTCTCCCTCTCCCCAAGGCTCAGTAACTACCTTTTTATTCTTTGTTTCTATGAGATTGACTTTTTTAGATTCCACACATAAGTGATATCATACAGTATTTGTTTTTCTCTGTCTGGGTTTATTTCACTTAACATACTGTCCTGTCCTCCAGTTCCATCCCTGTATTCTTTACCCATTCATTCACTGATGAACACTTATGTTACTTCCATATTTTGGCTATTGTGAAAAATGCCAGAATAAACACTTGAATACAGAGGTATTTTCAACGTATTGATTTGGATTCTACTGGCCATATATCTAGAAATGGGACTGCCAGATGACACAGGAATTCTTTTTAGTTTTAGCCCTAAGATAATGAGCAATCCCCAGTTTTGTTTTCAAAATATGCTAACAATAAGATTTGATTCAAAACATGAATAGTGCTCTATCTAGTATGGCTATTTGAGCTATCACTGAATAAATACATCTTTTAGTAACTTTATGATTCAGGTAAGAAACAGCATTATCATATCTGATCTCTGACTTTACAACTTGCAATAATCATCTCATATTTAGAACCACAACTGTCTTTCTCCACAGTGTCTTAATTAGAAGAGCAAAAGCCTTACAAACTTTTTGTTCAAACATATATCACTGTTACCAAACTTTAACGTGCATCATAACCACACACACACACACACACACACACACACGTAGATACACGTTTTTCCTGTATCAACTAGCTGTCCGTATTTTCCAGCACGCTACTGCTTCTTAGAATAATGCACGTGTCTACTACTTCTTTTGGATCCTATATATTTCCCCTTCTCTTCCAGCACTGGCGAAACAACACCTCTCACCTACTAATAGGTTTTCCAGGTTTCGGGTCCTTTGCACACACGGGCTCCTCCTACAGCAACATTCTGCCCCACTGGCTTGGTGAGGCTTACATTTTCATTTCCTTAAGGGGTCTTCTCAAATGTCACCTTGTCAAAGATCTTTGATCACCATACCCTCACCAAACAAAACCCTAACTTGAACTTTTGCTTAGCTTTTCTTTTCATTATACTGCTATGACTACTTGAAATATTATTGAAAATGTGAACGTATCTTTATTGTCCTCTCAGACCAGTATAATGTAAGCTCCTTGAGGGGAACAGTTCTGTCTGTTATAGTCATTGCTCTACCCACCCCCATGGTTTTCAACAGCACCTAGAATTTAATACGTACTCAATAAGAAATTGTAGAAAAATCGTGTGTGAAGAAACAAGTATAATGATCCAGTAAATGGGAATTTTCTATTTAATTTATCCATCTTAGAACAAGATTTGATTTGAATAAGATAAAAATTTGAACGAAGTATGTTCTCTAGAAACACTAAAACCAGACTTTGAAACTATTCAATAATTTTTATTACTAATAATTTTGATAAAATATTTTCTTATATAATGCATGTATTTTAAAATAAGATTTAATTTTATCATAAAAAGTAATGTCTAATTTACGTACTTTAGTACTATCACATACAATTCAATTATAAATATGTAAATTCACACATAAAAAGAATCAAAATCGACTTGGATTGATGCATTATTATCATTAGCATCACTTGCATCTTCATCATTTGTATCAATGCAGATAGTATGATTTATATTATCCGTCACACTATCTGTAGTGTGACACACAGCTACTAGCCACACTCTAGCTTTACAAGGCTTATTTCTATTTGAGCATGGTTGTAGCTGTAGTTTCCATAGTGCATGACCCACAAGGCTGTAAACATTTTGAGGACAAAAACCATCTTTCATTTTACATAGCCAGCACTGTGTATAACTGTAACTCAATATACCTACTTTGAAAGAATGAATTCTATTGAACTGAAGACACTGAAGGCATTCTAGATAAGTAAATAAAGAGTGCTGCTCTTATGTAGTAACAGCACATTCTTAGGGGCAGGAGCTTAAAATTCACAGCAATTAATCTAGATATCTTCAAATGGAGTTGTTTTATATATTACCTTTTACATTTAAATGCTCATCATGCTTCATTAAGCCATTCTATTCAGACTCTAAGACCATAATGAAACAGCTACTGTGCCCCGAGTGGCAAAACCACCTGTGAGAAACAGGGTTTGCTGAGCTTGCAAACCTACACTTCCAAAGGGATAGAAACATCAATGAACCTAACGGCCTATCTCCAGCAAATTTCACGGCTACTTCTACATTATCTTGGTAACACATTTTCTCTAAAGAAGTACTTGGACACAAATAATTTCGAGTATTGACAGGATACAACTGCTCATGTTATTGTTAATAACAGAGGGTGCTCCCCAAGACAGTTTACCTTGTATTCACAGCTTAATGGCTATGATGTGCCTGTATCCAAGACAGGGTAGCACAACTTATCACTTGCTGCTATTACTTGCCAGTTGACTTGTGCAAAAGTAAATAAATAAAATGCACTCTGGTCAAATCAAGGTCAACTGCATTGTACCATTTAATCTAATTCTCTCTTTTTCACTTAATCTTGTCTTGTATCAAATGGATGGCCGGGTGTAGATGATAGACCATTTGCCTAGCATGCACAAGGCCCCGGGTTCAGTGTCCATCACCACAAAACAAACAAAAACAAAAATAAAAAATGTAACAAATGCATTTATAAATATTAAATATTTTGGAATGAAAAAGGATACATATTACCTATACATAGCCTAAATAATAGTAAAATAATGTTATGGGTTAGCTACACAGATATACAAGTATTCTTGTAAGTTCTTACAATATGTAGTGTGTTAGTAAATGTTTTACACACACAGTACTCAATACCAAGTGACCCCATGGGGAACACATTTTTAAAGCTAGTTTACAGATTAAACTACTCTCATAAAATTGAAATGAATTATCCGAAGACACATAGCTAGTTAGTGGGAAAACCAAAATATAGTCTCATCCCTTTGCCTGTTCTCAGATATAAAACACTACATATACTCCCTCCTACAGTTTGATTCATTACTGCTGTTTTCATTTCCGTTATGAGAAAAAACACTGAAAATATATTCTCTTCAATTTTTTACATGTGTATTAAGTATCAGCACAATATTATAGCACAGCTCTGAAACTTTTTATCTTGCATAATAAAACTTTATACCTACTGGTCAATAACTTCTCATTTTCCCTTACCCTCAGCACTTGGCAACCATCATTTTTCTTTGATGGGCTTGACTAATTTAGTTAACTTAAATAAGTGGAATTGTGCAATATTCATTCTTTTGTGTCTGGTCCATTTCACTTA
The DNA here is from genome assembly GCA_004026905.1 of Hystrix cristata. Taxonomy (NCBI): domain Eukaryota; kingdom Metazoa; phylum Chordata; class Mammalia; order Rodentia; family Hystricidae; genus Hystrix; species Hystrix cristata. Next base: position 3,498 of record PVJO010027554.1, read on the forward strand.
GGACAATGTCTTCAAGGGCCATCCATGTTACTGCATATCACATGATATATTACATAATATACAACCTATGCTTTTGTGACTAAATAATACTTCATTCTACTTGTATATTAGATTTTCCTTATCCATTCATCTTTCACTGGACATTCAGGCTGTTTCCATCTGTTGGGTATTGTGAATAATACTCCAATGAACGAGGGGATGTTCATTCAAAATCTTGCTTTCAATTTTTTTCTGGATACACATGTTAAATTGCTGGACACATATACTGGAATCATTGGATCACATAGTATTTCTAAATTTTGTTTCCTGAAGCCTCCACACTACTTTCCACAATAGATACACCTTGTTATATTTCCACCAACAGCATACAAGGATTCCAATGTATCCACATTATCACCAACATTTGTTGTTGTTGTTGTTGTTCTTGTTTGAATAATGAAACTCTCAGACCTGCAGCCCTGCCAGAATGCTCAGACTCACAGGCTGGTCTTGAACCAACTCTACAACTGTGGATTCCGCGTCTTGGCTCAGCCACCACCAGTGTGGAGTTAGCTCTGCGTTGTTTCCACCAGCCTGGAGTTAGCTCTGCGTTGTTTCCCTCTGCATGAGACAGCAGGAGTGCCAGCTAACACCAGACCTGAGCTTGGACAAGGCAACAGTCTGCAATAGGGGATTCAGCATAGCTCACAAGAGGCAGAGTCACAGCATAGAAGCTGAGCAAAGATCCAGTGAGAAGCAATGATCTGGAACATTCAACATGCCTGAGTAGAGGAACACCCATGTTGGAGAGATTCAGAGAATAACAACAAGAAACACAGAAAACAGAAGATTCTATCAGAAAAGGAAAGAGACATAAGAAATGGATCAACTGAACACAATGTGATGACCACATCTGAATTCTGCTTTAAAGATTCCAACCCAAAGAACACTATTCTGAGACGACTGCAGAACATTCTACAAGGAAGAGAGAACTGCAAGGGGACTGAAAGTATCAGTGGCAGTCAGAACCAGCAAGGAAAAGGCAGGATGCTGCTCCAAGTGGCCCTCCATGGTAAAACGTTGGTGGATGATCTCAGTCCAATGCCTGCACCACAACAGCAGAACAGGAACTGGTGGGGAAGCAATTGTAGGGAAGGGCTCAGCGCTCAAACCTGGGTCCCAGAACGGCCCCTTGGTGCCAAGCTGCACTCCACACTGTCAAGTTCCCAGAGTGGATGAAGAAATGACAGCCACAGGAGACAGTTGGCAGCTGGACAGCAGGCTGGCAGGAGTCTGGCTGGTGGGCTGGGGCTGGTGAACAGGGACCTGGCTCTTGAGGTCAGAGGCCAGGCTCAGCCTGGGTTACAGAGGACCGGAGGGTCACGTTAGTGCCCTATTCCCATTGTACACAGATGTTTGCATCCAGCACCATTCTGGGGGCGGACTGCCACCTTCGACTTCCAGTGTGAGCAGAGTCATACCTGAGTTTGGCCACTGTTCCTTATCCCTAGCCTGTGGGAAAGAGTCATGTTTCCAAAACAATAGAAAACTTTTTCTTTTTTCTTTTTTGTTGTTTTCTTTTTTCTCTTCATCAACCCCCAACTTTCTTTTTTTTTTTTATTTTATTTTAAACCAAGAACATGTATTGGTACATTCTACATACAATGGTCACATTCATTACATTTATTCTGTACCTATACATGATGTATCTTGGTTCTCCCCCCTCCCCCGCCACTCCCATCTGCTCCCTCCCTCCCTACTTACAGCAGGTTCATTCATCATTTTCCATATTTTCCCTTTCCCCTCTTTCCCCTGTTGCCTTTCTGCTTTTCCCCTTCTTTCCTTCTAGTACTCCTCTCCTCTGCACACCATCCTCTTTTTATATAATATCTATTACACCTCTTTGTCCTTATTTACAGTTATGGTTTCTCATATCAGAGAAACAATTCGATGTGTGCTCATGAGTGTCTGATTTATTTCACTTAAGAGTATGTTCTCAAGGAACATCCATTTATATATGAATGACTCTAGTTTGTACTTTTTATGGCAGTGTAATACTCCATTGTGTAGAAAAACCACAACCCCCAACTTTCATTCCATTATTTGCCTCTTTTTTTTTCTTTCAACAGTGTGTGCGTGTGTTTCTCTTCCTCTTGTCCTTTTCTTCCAACATAGTTTATAAAGAGCAAGGGAATTCTCCCTTGTCTCTTTTTATTCCTTCTACTTTTTTCCATATCTTTTCACCTTAATATTTATATTAGCCACAGAATCATTTCTCATTCCCATTTCTCACTACTGATTTTATACTCAATTTTCCGTGTTATCCCATCTAAATATACAACATACCTCTACAGCTATTAGCATCATTTGTGCCCTTTCTAGTTCCTCGTTCTCATATTACAGGGCAGAAGATTAAAAAAACAACAACAACAACAACAACACTTTTTTTGCTTTGCTTTCTCCCACTCTGCCATTACCCAGTCCTCAACCTTCTGGGCTTCAGGTAACTGATTCTATAAAATTACTGGTGAATGCTTTTTTTTAATCATGAAAGTAGATAAAGCTACTGCCTTTAGTGCATATTTGCTGGAGTCAACACTTGGGCTGTTATGATGCTACGCTGTAAGTGTGGATTTCTTCTCTAGGCTAAAAGGAGATCCAAATGTGGGTCTCATGGCATGTTCTCAATTTGGGCAAATAGATACCACTGTAACCAATTAGCTTGTTACTACTACAGCTGATTTGATTACACAAGAAAACTCCTGACTCTGTGAACAACTTCATGCCAGTGACTCAATCTGCTGATTCTACCATCACACCCAGGGAAAAGAACAGCAAGACTTCCTAACCCAAAAACTCAGACTGGATCAGAGTCTGTAAGAAGCCCGGCAACCTGGTGGAAAGAAACCCTGAGTGTGAATTAGCTTCAGTATTGCAGTGGAAGAGTCAAAGGAATTATTGGGCTGTGAGCACTCAGACTCTGGCAAAGAAGCTACATGTGAATCACATAGACATTGTCTCATTGATATATTTAATCTGTGTTCCCATTGAATATTATAGGTTTGAGTTTTGGTTTGTTTTTCGTTTTTTTTTGGTGGTGCCGGTGATCCAACTCGGGCCCTTGGGCTTACAAGGCAAGCACTCTAATCACTGAGCTAAATCCCCAGCCCTGGTTTGTTTCTTGATTCACTTAGTAGTGTGGGGTCATGTTACTTTATGTTTTTTGTGTTTTTTAGTTTTTACTTTTGTGTATTTTTTCTTCCACTGGCTCTGATTTAATAGGTGTCTAGGTTCTCTCCCTTGTCTCAGCTCCCTATCTAGCATCTTCACCTCAAACTCCCAAAACAATACTATGGAACAGAATTGAGAATACAGAAACCCCCAGACACATTAAACTATTCAATCTTTTAAAAGGGGGCCAAAAGCATGTGTTGGAGAAGAGAGAACCTATTCTACTACGCGGTGTTGGGAAAACTGGTTATCTGTCTGCAGATGATTGAAACTGGACCCTTATCTCTCACTATATAATACATTTAAATCAAAATGGATCACAGATTTAAACAGCAAAACAGAAACATTAAACCTTCTGGAAGATAAAAAAGGTAAAACACTTGAAGACACGGGTGTAGGAAAGGATTTTCCAAAGAGAACCTCAATTGCCCAAGAAATAGCAGCAAGAAACAATAAATGGGATTATATCAGACTGAAAGTCTTCTGGACAGAAAAGAATCCATCAGTATAGTGAAGACACAACCTACAGAAAGGGAAAAAAATTTTGCCAGCTACTCCTCAAACAGAGGACTAATATCTAGAATATGCAAAAAATTCAAAAAAATTAAACTTCCTAAAATTAAACACCCAGTCAAGAAATGGGAAAGGGAATGAAAAGCCACTTCACAGAGAAAGAAATACAAATGGCCAACAAATACCCACACACAAAAAAAGGTTCAACATTTCTGGCCATTAAAACAATGCTAAGATTCCATATTACTCCATAAAGAATGGCAATCATTAAGAAATCAAACAATAACAAATGCTGGTATGGCGGTGTTGAAAAGGACCCTCCATCATTGTTGGTGGGAATGCAAACTATTACAACCATTATGGAAATCAGTATGCAGATTTCTCATAGAATTGAAATTAGAAATTCCATATGAGCCAGACATCCCTCTGCTAGGTATCTTCCCCAAAGAGCTTAGTCATCATACTAAGTGCATACTTAGTGCATGCCAATGTTTATAGCAGCACAATTTATAATAGCTAAATCCTGGAAGTGGCCTCTCTACCCATCAACAGACAACTGGTTAAAGAAAATGTGATATCTATATATAACAGAATACCATTTGGCTATAAAGAATGACAGATTTGAGACATTTGTAGGAAAATGGACCCACCTGGTAAATACAATGTTGAGTGAAATAAACCAGACACACTAGCTTAAATATCATATTGTATCTCTCATTTGAGTGAAACAAAGTACAAACAAAGAAAATGACAAAGGATGGATATAAAGGGACAAGGGAATGGATCTCCTGCAATGGGGAAGTGGTCCAAGGGAACAAGGGTGAGGGGTGAGAAGGGGAAAGAGAAAGACAAAGAATAAAGATATGCTATGTGCAGGAACCTAATAACCCCAATGAATGTAAACATTACATGCTATAACATGAGCTAAGACAAATAATATCAAGAATGAAAAATGGGATAGGGAAACTGGAGGAGAAGGGAGGGAGGCGGAGGGAAGGGAAAGAAAAAAAAATGCCATAATATTTACATGTAACCTTTCCCCAAGATGAATGTGAACTACACGAACTGCAAGCATGTACAAATAAAATAAAAATTAAAAAAAAATTTTAACCACCATCCTAACAGTTGTAAAGTGATGTCTCATGATTCTGATTTGCATTTCCCTTGTGATCAATGATTTTGAGCATCTTGTCACACATTTTTTCGGCAACTTTACGTTTTCTCCAGAGAAAATTCAGTTCAAATCTTTCTCCACTTCTTTGTTTTTTTCTATTAGTACATTATTTAGTTAGTCTGCTTTGTTTGTTAGTTTTGCTAATGGGTTGTAAGAGTTAGTTATATGCTCTGGATATTAACTTCTTACCAGACATACAGTATAGAAATATTTTTTTCCCATTTGTTAAATTGCCTTCAAATCACTGTTAGTTGTTTGCTTTGCTGTGCCTCACTCATTCTCTACAAGTATGTGGACTCTGATCTTTTCTATAGGTCCCTATATCTGTCTGTCTTTATAACTATATCACACTATTTTGATTCCTAGTGCATTATATTATGTTTTTAAACGGGGATATGTGAGGACTCCAGCTTTGTTCTTTTCCAAGGGTGTTTTGTTTTGTTTTGTTTTGGGCATTTCTGACCTTTGCATGAATTTTAGGATTCTGTTTTCAATAAAATTATTGCTGAGATTTTTACAGAGATGGCATTTCATCTGTTTTAGGTAGTACAGACATATTAACAATATTAAGTCTTCCAATTCATGAGCACAGGATGCTTTCCCATTTACTCATTTCTTCATTATTTTAAAAATGTTTATACTTTCCATGTACACATCATTTGCCTCCTTCATTAAGTTTGTGGTAAACATTTTACTTGATATTAAATGGGATTGTTTCCAAAACTTTTTATGAGTGTCATTAATATATGCAAATACAAGTGATCTATGCATTTTGTAATCTGCAACTTTTCTGAATTCATTTATTCTAACAACTGTGTGTGAAATACATAGGGTTTTCTACATGTTATATCATGTCATCTCTGAAAAGCCTACAGACTATGAAGACAAATAATTTTACAGTACTTCTTCCTTTTTTTTGGCAGTGCAAGAGATCAAGCCCAGGGTGTCACTCATGCTGCATAAAGCCTCTACCACTAAGCTATATCCCCATCCTTCTTATCTTATTTTAAAACAGGGTCTCACTAGGTCGTCCAGCCTGTCCTCAAACTTATGATCCTCTTGCCTCAACCTCCTGAGTAGTTGGGATTAAAGTCATGTGCCACTATACTCAGCTTCTCCCCAGTTGTGAATTAGATCTAACTTTCATCTTATCTTCCTTCACTCTATCTCTATTTTCTCTGGATCCTATTTTACTCTAGTTTAGGCTCTTTTTCCCTTATATCTGCAATATTAAATTGCATTCCTGCTGCAATTTATCCTAAATTCCCAAATGGTGTACCCTAAACACCACTTTTGAGCTGTTTAACTCCTTCTCTAGCCTTGTTTTCCGAAGATCCCCAATTTGCTACAGAGCAAAATGGTTTCGATACTGCTGTGTGGTTCTCATTCCTCCTTTGTTCAGGCTTTCTCGCATACACACTGCTCTCACATCCCCTCAACTAGCTAGAATCCAAGCATTGGTCCCTTCCAGGCAGCAGCAGTAGTGTCAAGTGTCATAACTGTCATCGCCATCCTTGTCATCATCAAAACCGAGGTCTGTTTCTGCATCCCCCGTCGAAGAGCTGCTCTAAGAGTAGAACTCAAAGATCTAGCTTGTCAGAAGTTTCCCACAACCTCACAGGAAGGACTGAAAATAAATATTTTCAAATCTCGGTATCAATTTACATTGTTGTGACATTGCCAAGTGAAGGTTTGGACATGTCAGTTCTCAATATATTAGAGATTAAAATCAAGAAAAAAAAGGCTAGTGCTACATATACTTCATCACAGGATTCTGAAGTATTGCTTTGTAATCATTCAAAGCATTTTCTCATGTAATATTCCATTTATGCAGCTGGTGTTAAGAATATTATTTGCATCTTATAAACAAAATGAAAACCAAAAAAAAAAAGGAAATTCACAAAAATAATGAATAAGAAAGGTATGTGATTTGCCAAAACACATATCCTATAAGTGGTAAAGATTTTATTTCAAATCTAGTGATTTTATCATTTCTTTCTGTCCTACGGAAGAGCCTGTATAAAGGAGGAATCTCCATCCAGCCTGGCCAAAATGAGACACAAATAATTGGAGGATGTTATGGCTTGTATCTAGATGTCTCTCCAAAGCCTCATGCATCCATAGGTGGGGCTTTTCAGAGGTGGCAGGATTTAGGGTGTGTGATACTGGGATTAAGGGTGTGATACCTGGGTTAAGGGTATGAATAATGGAAGCCCCATCCTGGGTGTTGGTGGCACCAATTAATAGACTTGTAGCCTGGACGGAATATAAAGGAACAGAAAAAAGCCAGTCTGCCGCTTGCTGCCGTCTGCCATCTGCCTGTCCACAACATGGACTGTTTCTTCTCTGTGATGCCACTCTGCATTGGAGCCAGCAGACTTTAGACTGAAACCTCTACAAACTGTGAGCTGAAATAACAGCTTTCCTGCTTTAACTTGTGGGTGTTGGGTATTTTGTTTCAGCAATGAGAGAAGTACCTGATAGAGGGGATTATTCTGGAATCACATTGATTACCTAGGTATGTTTTATCTAGTAATACAAATTAATCATCTTCTGTTTTCCAGAAAATGAAGAAATAAAATATATAATTATTCTTCCCACTAAGAAGTACTATAAAACTTATACTCTCATTCATTCATTTATCCCTTCAGCCTACTGATACCTATTACATGTATTAATACACTTACTAAACAACTACTGTGTCTCAAGATGTATGCTCAATACTGGGCATATACGATGGAAAAAATAGCTTCTCAACAATGTGCTCATAGGTAGAAAATAGTATATGAGTTAGGACACATTTTCTTACAACTGAAGTAATTTTTTAAATTATTTGGTATCATCTAAAACAATTTTCCTGTGAGGTAGTACAAAAGTTTTGAAAGGATTCCATCTAATCTGGAAATAAAATTCTTCACAGCTTTACCCTGCCACAAGCTACTAAGCATTCGCTTCTGTCTAAATATTCTTCCTTTTTCTAATTGCTTTCTTTAGGGTTGCTAATCTTCCAAAGAATCATTGTTTACATTATGCCTTTCCCTATTAACCAGAGAAGCATTTCTTTACACACTTTCCTCATTCCAAGGTAGGATTAAAAGCAACTGTTAGCACAATTAAAGCTCAATTTAATTTCTATGATCATTTGCATTTGCAGTAAAACACCATGACTAAGAGTGCTGGAGGGTTTTAACTACCATGGGATCACGTTTATCTCCTGTCCAAAAAGACCTACACAGCAAACAAGCAAGGCTTATCATGTGGATCACCAAAACACTCCGATTCACCAAGCAAGGTCATTTTGGGTGCTTCTTCTGTTTGCACAGAAAAAGGCATTTTTATAATTACCCTACTTTGACTCTATGAAACAGCATCCACCTAGTAAACACTGTACTCCAATATCTACTGCATCCTGAAGTAGAGCATCAAAAGCACAGAGGCCTGGAATTTTGATCCAGTAAGGAAATCAGTTCAAGAGCAGATGCCCTCAATATGTGACCCACTCTCTGGGCCTGTGATTCTAGGGAGCCCCACATCCTGGCAATGTATTAAATTAGAAAGATGACAGTGGGGTCACACAGACTTCAGTAGTTATTTGAAGTTAATTAATTTAACCTGACCTTTCCACATAACTATAAGGCACAATAGACTACTAGTGATAATTGATTCTGGAGAGCTAGTGAAATGGTTGAAGAAAAACATGGCCATGCTATGTAACAGTTCTTATTTGCTCTGTATTATAAACTATTTTTAGTCCTTAGTTAATAAAGCTGATTTTCTTACAGGGCCTCCAATGGAATGCATGAGCTGTCATGTCAGATGCTGATGGAATTGGGATTTGCAATGGATGAACCTAAGAAAATTAACTCCATCAATGCTAATTCTTAAGAGTTGAGGCATCAGCACACCTGCTCGTGGAAATACTTACAAAAGTAATTAGAGCCTATTTCATGGTTTCCTAAAATATATTTTTGAAGTTACAGATGGCCTCATTACATCTTTTACCTCTTTTTATTTTATGCATTTGATATTTTACTAAACAGGAATAAAGTGAAGATTTCAGGATATAATAAGCAACATATATTAACTACTCATTAACTCTGTATATATTCTCATTTTGATATGCTTCTATTTCTCCATACTGACATGTTTTAAATTGATGATGTGTCATAATAGTGTGTCTTAAAATTGGTATTAGGTTCAACTATAGTATCTGATATAAGAAGGAACTGTCATTATTCCCATCTTACAGATAAGGAAACTATGGCAGAGAGATCTTAAGTAACTCATCCAAGGCAATATATCTAGTAAACTGCAGAGTTAGGATTGAATGGAAATCTTTATTACTATGAAGTGTTGTCTCATGGACTCATTTAGATATGATCAAGTGTCATGTGAACAAGCTAGTCTTTCAAGGAGTCACAATTATCATGGATGTCCCAACAATATTAGAAAGAGTAACTACGAGTAAAATTGAGATCATGGTGTTAAGTAAAAAACTCAGACACATGATCTTAAATATCACATGGTCTCTCTTACATGAAAAATTCTAAATATAAATAAAGAGCAAAATAAAAGTAGATAATAGGAAGTAGGAAGATAGATGTTTCTCAAATAGGAAGGAGATCAAAGGGATCAAGAGATAGAAGGAGAGGGTAGGGAGGAGAGGGGATGGGGATGAAAAAAGAACTAAGATGTGCTATGTGCCTGTACCAAATCCCCAGCAGAAATGTAGTCATGGCAAACATGTACTACTAAAATAAAAAAACTAAAAATAAACTTTCCTCCTTATTAAAAATAAATACAGTACTGTTTCACATGTTTTTACACAACGGTGTGCAATATTATCAAAATCCATTTTGTTTTTATCACTTAATAATCATATTAGTATAAATACCTTTTTACTTTCTTTTTAAGTACTGCACAGAATCCCTTTGACTGCAGTGTAAGTGACGTCAGAGCACAGCAGTCTTATGTTTACATTATTATAAGCAGCACTATAATGAAAAATATGTAAGTGCTTTCATTTAACAAGTGATTCATTTAACAATCTTCACAATGATTCCAATAAATAGTGTCTCTGCATCATGAATATACATCTACTTTCTAAGCAGAAGATTTAAGTATTATAGCCATCACACACAAAGCTTGCTAAACAAGGTATGATCGAAAAATACGGTGATTTAAAAATTTAACTTCCTTAATCTCCCTCACTTTGAACATGCATCCCATTGTTCTTGCCACTTTCTGAAGAAGTTCTGAAGTGTCTTTATTTCTGCCATCATGGCTGTCTCAATGTTACATGTGGATTCAAAATATCTACCTTTCGTGGTCATTTTGACTTTAGAGAAGAGCCAAAAGTCGCATGATGCCAGATCTGGTGGTTAAGGTGAATGAGGACACACCACACTGTTTTTTACAAGGCCACCTTTCCATTGGATGGCACTCAGCAGAAGCATTCACCAAATTTACCATACTTGGTATAGACACAAAAAAGGACTTCCAAAACTGCTTCATAAAGTGGTAAGAATAATGGGATAAGTATGCTTGAAGTGACGAGGAGTATTTTGAGGAGGATTAATGGCAACGTGTCTTTGATTTTTTAATGTAAACATTCACTGTATATTCTAACCACACCGCATGTAGCATTTTCCCACTAAGATTAGCAAGTTACTTACAATTTTATGTCCGGGTAACTATTTCTCAAACTCATTTGAAGTGATTCTCTGCATTTCTGTAGGGAATCTTTTATAATACCATTTTGTACATACACCTCAGAGATACTGTATCAAAAGAACCCTGTACATTTGCAGGGTAGGAAGGTAGGACAGAACTTGCTGTCCCATATACTCTTGTGATATGCTTTGAGAAGAAATAAAAGAAGTATACCTCTGTTACTTTCCATCATTTGACTGCCTCTCGAATTTGTAAAACACATCAGGATGCAAAAGTGTGTTTGCTATGAATGACACTAACAAGAAATCAAATAATATGATAATTTACCCCTCACTAGATCAAAAAATAAATGGGAAAAATAAAAAAACATATGCTTGTCATGTTCTTGCAGCACAATGAATTTAGTTCTATTCACACCAAAGTGCTTGTTTTCGCAAATTATTTCTGCCAAACTGAATGACAGTATATCTGCTTGGGAGAGGACATGCATGATCCACTTATTACCCACTCTGGGATTAGAATGCCTGACTCTGAGCTACCTTTGCAGATGCTTTTTGTCTTTGTTCTTTGTATAGCTATTTAGTGTTAAGAACAGTTACATCTACAAAACATCTAATTCGAATAGCAGAACTGTAGTGAAATGGTGCAGGCTTTTGTGTATTAGCTGATCTGTTACAAACTTTCTTCTTCAAAGGCAGGAAGCTTTTAAGATGACTTTATTACCTTAAGTCTCTAGTCCTTACACACTGTAAATATGATGCTTTTCTCACAGTTGCTATAATATGCCACAATATTTCAATTAAAAAATAAATCGTTGCATGGCTTAGGAATAACTAAACATAAGAAAAATAGTTGTCTGAGTCACTGCCTGACATATTTGAAAAGGGCACCAAAGTTCTCACTTGGAGACCCACTGAAACTTCAACATCAGAGTATGCACAATTATATAAGACTTCAGATGGCTTCAGGATGTCATTGCATTAGTTTTACTGTGGACAAAGGGAAAAAGAGGTGACAGTCTTCTTTAATGGTTTTGCCTTTCAAGGAAAAGAATGTACAAGTGAGAAAGCAAACTCTTCTTCCATACAATTGTGAAATGTTAAGTCAGTCCACCAAATTAATTCTTAGTCATGATTTGGCTCTGCATGGGAACAATAAAGGTAATAAATTATATCATTTTAAATTATATAAATACTATGAGTATGCAAATAGCATGCAAGCCCAGCCAAATGAAGTGCTTCAAATGGCATTATGACTTCCTACCCTAGCCTTCTTTAATGGTTCTATAAATATAAAAATGACTATACAAGAGTGATTTTTCTATTCAAAATGTGGTCCAGAAAAGCAGCACCAGTCTCAGGTAAAACTGGTGTTAGAAATGCAGAACTTGGATTTCATCCCAGAACTCATAAATCAGAATATGCCTTTTACCAAGATCCTCTGATTTCCACATACCAAAGTGTGAATGCCACTCTTTTATATAATCTGTAATAATTTTATTTTTAATTTTCATTAGGCCAGGTACATGAGCAGTTGCAACACTGTGTTTTGCTTATCTAATTATGTAAGCTTTCTCGCAATGAGCATAGCTACTTGGAGACTTTCCCAGTTTTTTCTGCTCATTCTCCAAAAGTGTACAAGAGTATTTAGATGAAGGTAAAAGATGATAGGAAAATAATGCTAATAGTGTTTGCATTTAGAAAACTTACCTAGGAGAACAGTGTACAGTCTAACTTTCCCACTATTTAAGAAATCCTCATTAAAAGATTATTTTGAAAAACATTATTAATGGTATCTGGAGGTGACAGATTTATTCAGTCTCCTACTACATTAAAGTGTCATAAAAAACACCATATATCATTCATTAATAGGTTAGTTTGTATGTAGGTAAGATTACTATCTGACTGTTTAATCCAGATTTATGACAATGTCTTGGTAGCTTGTCTTCTCATCAAGAGCTCTATTTTTTATTTTATAAACATTTGTTCTATAAGAATTTATGCATAGGTAAAAGTCAAATTGCTTTTAAAATTAGAAACATATACTAGTATCTTTAAAAATGATTTTTAAAATTAAACTAATAAACTCTCCCCCCAATGAAAAATAAACGCATCCTTTTTCAAAGCCAAAACAAGTCCCTTGTCAAGCTGACCAGATCAGTTACACGCTCTGAGCCTTCTGTTTTCCGCATGTATAAAATGAGGAGGTTTTATCTGATAGTGAGGTTTTATGATCCACATTCAGATATAAAAATTTATGATTATATGACTCTACCATTCATTCTTGGTCATACTGTTTCATGATCTTACTAAACACAGAGAGTTTGACAGCTTTTCCAAAGACTCCTGAGGCTTGGAATCACGTAAGTTTAAATAAATTTGCTGGAAATGATAAGAAATAGGTTTCTGGAGAGTACAGTGTTTTCTGCGTAGCATATAAAGTACAGTGAATACAAAAATGAAGATCACTGTATTTTTACTATATTTCATGAAACTTACAAAGTTAGACTTTATGTGTATGCATTATGAATTAAAGCAAAGCATCTCCACTCATATCTTTGACGATCTTTCAGCAATTTAAGTAGGCTCCACTATAGGCAGAACAGCTGGTCTCAGATTGAGCCACTGTTTGAGACTACCTTCCACACTGCAGTGTCCTCAACAGCAAATCATAGCTACTAAGTCAAACTTATCTTTCAATTTATGAACCATTTCATAGTATCCTTATGGCCTGTCAATAGTGGCATGCTAAGACTTTTAGAGTTGATCTGTAACACAATACACAGGCATGATACAGATGGTCCACAGAGAGCTAAGGAAGACATAGATTAATGCAGATGAGATTGAGACTAGTTACTGTTTTGCAAGAAAAAATTATGATCCCTAAATTATACACTTGGTAAAACAATATGAATTCTATCTCATGTCATTTTAGCAAAATATAATACATCAATGCAAAGCGAACCCGCCACTTGTATATGTACAGGCAACCTGAAAGTCATCAACAGTGTTCTAAAAAGGTTTTTAAATTGGTCATTTGCAACATGAGTTATTTTCTCACAGAAACAGTGTTGCTAATAATAATTATCCGGTCATTCAGAAAATGATTTTCAAACCAGAATGTTACTAAATTAAAATTAATCTGCTATTTTTAGAGAATATGTCTTGAAAATCAACCCAGAAGTCTGGAAGTCGTTTTCAGACTAAGTAAAACATTATCCCTTCATTGTTATCGGAATGCCTGTTCTATCTTTCACCTGTGTGGGGGGCAGGACACTAGGGATTGAACCTACGGTCTTTTTTATTTTGAGACAGGGTCATGCTAATGGTGCTAAATTGCCCAGGCTGAGCTCTAGCTTATGATCATCCTGCCTCAGCCTCTCAGAGTGCTGGGATTACACTGTGTATCACCATGCCCAGCTGTATCTGTTGTCTTTATCTAAATTTCCACCTTATAGCTATCTCCTGGAATAAATTCCAGTGGATTGACCTTCTTGACTCTACAGAGTGGTGGGTCAGAACTGGACAGGAGCACAATTTTTAAATTTTTCAGGGAGTTTGTAAGCCAGCTATTCAAAACAGCCAATATTTAAATATTAGATTATATATACTTACAATGAAATTATATTAAAAATAGAGATAATAAATGGTCAGAATTCAGCAGTTCTTAATTATTTTACTATATTTCACTTTTATGTGCTTTTTTAATTAAATTTTTATTATTAGTATATATTTCCGTACATAATGACTACATTCATCACAGGGAGTTGGTACATGTATGTAACACATCTTAATTGTTCTTATGCCCTTTTCCCTTCCTCCCCAACCCACCATCATCTTTCAGCTCACTTACCCATTGCAAAAGATCTATCTCTTTGCTTCTTATTATCTATTATTTTGCTTTTTATTTATACTTAGGGTTTTTTCAGAGAAGAGAAAACGTGGTATTTTAGCTTGTATGTATGATTTAATTCACTTAACACTGTCTCAAGGTACATCATTTACCTACAAATGACACAAATGTGTCCTTCTTTATAGCACAGTAGTAATCTACTGTGTATAAATACCACATTTTCTCTATCCATTGACCTGCTGATGGACATATGGGCCACTTACAAGATTTAGCTACTGTGAGTTGTGCTGTTATAAACATGGGTATCCAAGTGTCATTGTAGTATGATGTACTTAACTCTTTTGGGAAGATACCTAAAAGGGGAATAGCTGGGTCAAGTGGAATTTCTATTTTTAGTTTTTTGAGGGCTCTCCATACTGATTTCCATAGTGATTGTACTAGTTTACCTTTCCACTAATAAGGTTACGATGCTCCTTTTTCCACTCTACAGTCTTGCTAGCATTTGTTATTATTCCTTGATTTCTGGAGTAAGGTGGAATCTCACATCTAGCCTCGATTTGTAGTGTTTCCTGATTTCTGTGATATATTCTTATCATGGTCACTGGAAAGCGACCAGTGTGTCATTGAACCTGGAGTTAGAAAGAGCTACTCAATACAACATCATTGTATAGGACTTCCATAGTAAAGACACACTACATTAAAATCACCTCAAGAGAATAGATTTTTTAAAATTTTTATTAATACATGTTTGCGGTCCAAAGTATTTACATTCCTTGTTGGGAGTTGGTACATATCTTCATTCTCTTTATATCCCTTTTCCCTCCCTTCCCCTCCCTCCACCTCTTCAGCCCCTTCCTATTTGAAAAGCATGTATCTCCCTACTTCTTAATATCTATTTTTTACTTTCCTCTTAATTTATATTTTGGGTTTTTCATGTAAGAATGCCATGCAATATTTAAATTTGTGTGTCTGATTTATTTCACTTAACATTATGGTCTCAAGATGCATCCATTTTCAAAAAAATACCTCAAGTTTATCTTTCTTTATGGTAGAACAGAACTCCATTATATATAAACACCAAATTTTCTTTATGTATTCATCTTTTGATGCATATGTAGGTTGTTTCCAAGATTTAGCTAGTATGAATTGCCCTGCTATAAACATGGGTAAGCATGTACCCAAGAACAGATTATTTACATGTACCGTATATGTGATTTATATGTATTGTATTTTTACAGTGAAAATACTATATAATGGTGTTTTATTGTATATATCTCTTTATAATTCCAGGCTCAGTGATATACTGGTAGCTTACAAGTGACCATGATCAGAATATACCACAGAAAATTAACAAACACTACAAATCGAGAGTTGATATATTCGTTTCTTATTTGTACACCAGAGGTGATAAAAATATGACCCTACAGCCAAAATTTGCCTGTATCTGTTATTTATGAGTAAAGTTTTATTAGAATACATCCATACACATTTATTTTCATACTGTCTATGATTACTTTTTTT